>VWZV01003216.1:594561-612061 GCA_013397155.1 Irena cyanogastra | reverse complement strand
CTGTGTGCCCAGCTGGATTAATTAATACCCACTACTCATTGACCTTTCACTGAGAATGTGGACAATCATTCCCCCAAAGACAGATGATTCTCTCTCTTGCTTACATTGATGATGCATACAAAGCCTTTTGATGCAAAAAAGAGGAAAAACGTCTGTATAAGAGTGCAATCCCAGCTCATGTCATGTTTTCTTCTATGTTAAAGAAATTTCACAGCATATTCCAAGGAGAGTGTGTCAGTAAAATTCCAGTGCAAAATTCATAACACAACCTCATCAGGCATATCTAGTCATTCCTAATACACCAGACTCTTCACAGATGTACAGACATGCAGCTCTGCTGGTTTCAACACAATTCACTGAGATTTAGTGCAAATTATAGCCAGTGTTTTACAGAACATACAACTGTTCACATATCCATTGCATTCCTGTTATGTTAAAGAATTCTTTCAGTTTACTGTTTGTTGTGCTAGACAAGAAATAATCTGCCCTGAATTTCTATCCACTTGGAGTCTTTACAGTGCTGTTCTCCAGTACACCAGCAGCACACACTGAAGAGTGAAAAAGGAATCTATCCAAGACAAACTGCAGGAGACATATAAGCTGGAATTAGACCAGGACACCAGGGCTAATTTCCACTGTCCTCTAATAAGTACGCGATAACTTTAATGACCACAAACGGTCAAAAATCCCAGTGTCATGTCTTATGCAACTGAATGCTGACAGCTCTGGTAAAGCCATCCATTAACACCATGCTTGTGCACTCAGGATTGACTCTGGAGGCAAAGTACTGCCCACCAGAGAAAGGAAAGGCAGCGCTCTGGTTTCTTTTGTTGCCTTTCCTAAAGAATCATTTATTTTCTATGACCCTGAACCTGAAATAACAAGCTAAACAGATATTCTCTGAGAAGCATTGAACCAGCACATTCCTAATTTTATGTATCATAGTAGCAACAGTGAACTCAGACAAACAAAAAAAAGAAAAAAAAATGAAAAAAGTACATAAATGCTACTAAACTTATTTATCCTTCCCCAGATTCTACTCATTATGGCTCAGGGATTTTCTGAAGAGTTGGCGTGTTTTTATTTAATAGATTTGAATGGATTGAACTTGTTTGTTTCAGTTTTGAATCTAGGTCTACTTTCACCACCCTTAAGGACCTCTGAAATGGAGTTCCATTACTTAAGATGTGAGTATGAAAAAAAACATTCCTATGTTTTCAACTGCCCTATTAGTTTCACTTGATGCTCAGCTCCTACATATGAAGAAGACGCAGTCATCTTCCACTTACCTTTTCCATGTCATTCCCAGTCCTGTAGATCTCTATCAAATTCTCCGTCAGTTGATTCTACTCCAGGCTGAAGATCGTCAAATTTCCTTTATCACACGGAAGCTGCTCCAGAAACCTGATCACCTTTATCTCTCCTCACATATTCACTCTGAAATGGGAGCATGAGAATTTACTCACAGCACTGAAGAAGCAGAATAAACCAGAGCCCTACACAGAGTCATGTTTTCCAATTTGTCTTCTATTTCTTCTGTAATAATTCCTAACTCAGCTTCTGTGTGTTTTTTCTGATCAATTCACCTGAAGTCAATGGAGTTGAGGATCACTCAACTTCTGTTATTTAACATTGTGCCCAATTGTCCCCACAGCAACTACCAACATTGATCATGTCAACACTGTGATACTTCTGGTTCTTTTAAAAGACATTGACTGCTATTTGTGATTTTCAACTGTCCAGCTAAGTTTTCAAGACATTATTTTCACATAGAACACGACATCAAACTTTTCCATTTATCCAAAGATGAGCTGTCAACTAGTTCTGTCGGTATTTTCTGTAAGAAATAACAGAGACCCTCACAGAAAATCTTGGCAAGAGTGAAGTTTGCTGTTACCTAGAGAAACTGGGGCTAAAACTACTTACTATAGACAAAGACAAAACCTTTGGGGACCTTGATGCAAGCAAAAATAAGTTTGTGCCTTGTCCAGACAAATACACAAAATCTCAAGCAACGGCTGATTTAACTTAACTCAAAAGATTAGAGGAACTCTGAAACTGAGAGAAAATAGTGACCGAGGCATTTAGAACCCAGAAAAGTGAAATGGAAATGAGCTTCTCTCACCAGCAGGCAAAACCATGAGAAGCAATATGAATTTCACAAAAAGCCCTACCACTGACTCAATCAGCAACGCAATTCTACCAGCTGAACTGCAGCACGGTCTCTGATTGTCCAGCTCAGGTAAGATTTTACCATTACAGGTAAGATTTCAAATATTCTTCATCCCACCAGGGAAAAAAATAAGGTTGTACATGTGCTACAGAGAACGCAATCTGAATACAACAGAGCTAGTTTTATGCCCATCAATGTCAAAAATCACCTGTAAAATCTTTATAACCAAAAGGGATTTCCAAGAAGGAAAGAATGAACATCGTATTTGTTTTCTCACAATCCAGACTGGATTTTCAAGCACTGAAGAAAAAAAAATCCTCTAATCTAAATAAGCAGATTCAGAAATCAGTAAATCTGAGAAAAAACATGGCAACATGGTTCTCCATAATCCAGATAATGAAAACACAATAAAGTGGACCAATAATTAATTTTTTTAAAAATCAATTAATAAAAATTTTATTCAATGGGTTATCAGCTCCTTTTATTTACAGATTTATTTGTAGTCCACAAATGCTTGTCAACAAGAGTACATAAAGACCAGCTAGGACTGGGCAGAGAAAAGAGGCAGCAGCTCTTGTTTAGATTCATGAAGGTAATGCTCATATGCTGTAGCTGAATCTCATTTGGAAGCCATTCACAAGAATTAAGGTAGAGGATAGATATGCCATACATATATTTATAGAACATCAAGATATAGACATAAAATACATAACAAAAAGGCTGACATCAGGACAGATGGCTGGTTCCTACATTTTTGCCAGGATGTACATCCTCTCTTCAATTACGACTAGATTTGTCAAGGTCTGATTGTGTACTGACATAAAATTGTTACATCCAATCACATAATCAAAACTGCACTACTAATAAGAAAAATTACATTAAAATAATTATAAAATATTCTTGCTACAAATCTTTATGTGTATCTTCTGAAATTTAAATGCAAGCCAGAAGAGCAGGGTGGGAATCTGTATTTCTATGTACGCATAATCTATGCAATAAACACTTAGGCAGATTTTGAAAGAGCCAAATTATGACAGAAAGAAAATACACTCTAAGTGAAGTAAAAACACATTGTAAGTAAAAAAAAATATAAAATTATTCCAAAGACGAAATGCAACAATACACATCACATAGTTTCAATAATAAATTGGAAATTACATAACATGAAAAATATTATAATTCCTTGTTCTGCCACTAATTCCACACTGATATTATCTTTACCTAGTGATTATATAGAAACCTGCATAGCAAAATACTATTTTCTTTTCTTCATGTTATATAAGAATAACAACTCCTGAAAATGGACTTCACCCTTCTCTCACAGTAAAATTTTGTATATTCCCAGAAACATATTTAGGGAATAATAAGGCAGTTTGGAAAAATCTGCAAAGAAACACATAATTGGAGCACATTAAATTACTTTGGCTGAGGGGATACCACAGGAGACCTCAAAGGTGGACATTTTTCTGAAGCTAAGTCACAAAGATGACTAGAAGGCACGAGTATATAGTTAACATTAACTCTTTCCATGTGAATTTTGTCCTATTTTCTATCAGGAAAGTAAACGATAGCATCTTTAAATTATGTGTTGTATTGCCCTTCTGAAAGCATTCTTGGTATTCGATTGCACCATCTGCTTGGCAATTTGCCTATGTGTCCTTCCTGCTTTCTTGGAAACTAACTGTGGATGTGCTTAGGAAAGAAATGGGAAACATTGCCACTCAAAGAGTTGCCTGCCTGCACCATTTTACTTCTGCTCCCATTCTTGCCCCTTTTCTTCCATTTCATCACCATGTTCCTGATTCCTGACCACCCTTGTGCCCATGGACTGGGTTACTTCCAGTAATGGTGATACCAAATGTTTAAATTTCCAACAGCTTTCTAAAGAAATGCTTCCATACATTCTCTCCACAAATAAAGGCATTTTAGGGTTAGTTTATGTGGCTGTATTTAAGGTGCATAGCATGACTATATTTTAATATGCGTTGGTGTATCAGGACACATGATTCTTCCCCCTGTCTTTCTCTACATTTTTGAACAACTTATATTTTGTAACTAGGAAGTAATTTTCCACACATTTTTCATTTTTATTTTATCTATAGTATCTTGTATCAAAAAACTAGCCATTCAACATAAAAGGACGTCATAATGATAGAGCACCAGAAAAAAGTGCATTTTAAAACATTTTATTTATATCATGAAACACTGTCAGCAAAAATGTGGCCCTGCTTCCTCTACAGCATTCCCTCTAGCCATGAGACAGTTGTGCTGGAGGGCTTTGTACAGCTAAGGACCTCATACTAGGACTACATGAAGTGAATGCAGCTCACAGTTCATTGCCCTCTCTCCAAGAGACCTTGGAAGAGCCCAGGTACTATTTTTCCCTTGTGTTAGGCTTGCCATATTAGAGGCAATAACATTGTCCAAGTATAACACAGATAAATGAGAAGTATCCAGGACTTCCAGCCTTTTGGAAAGTAAACATAATTGGGAGCATGAAAGGTATGGTGTGCACATATCTGTCACCATCTGCGTGGGTCATATATGGGCAAATAAACCTTTTCTTCCAGCAGAAGTCAAAAGCTCTAGAAGACTTTGGTGTCAGAAACCACAGATATTAGAGAACTGATTTGATGAATGTATTAGTGAGGATCCAGATGCAGAGATTTTACTGAAATATCTGTGTTTTCTTACCTAGGAACTAGCTGTACATCTGGAAGAGTTGTCCAGAGTAGCAAGAAATTGTTTAAAGGCTTAAGGTTAAACCCATAAGCCATTAGAAGTCTTAGATAGGAGACAAGCAATAATACAGAATTCAAATCCTCCAGAAGCTCAGCTCAATCAGCACTTAATCCCACAGTTTATGGACCATGGCTGCCAACGTCACAGCCATCAATGGTTCTTCCATGGAGAGCTCCTTACATACCTGAGGGTTTACATTTGGGCATGCCTGGCAGCACTCCCTCTTCTCAGTGCTGATAAACTCAATGCTGTGGTCAGAACTTAACCCCACTGGATTCAAGAGTATTCCTCAGCCTCCCACACTGCCCATCACCTTAGGTTCCTTACAAAATATGGACTTGGAAGATCATGGGATGGTAGCATGCCTTTGTGTTTTGAACACTTACAAAAGACAACTGTGACATCCCCACACTAGTGACTAATGGATGCCAGCTGCTCGTTCTGTATGCATTGATCAGCACACTGTCCTTCTCTCTGCACCTCCCCTTTCTTCACACCTTCACTTCAAGTATTGCAATAAAAATTGCAACCCACAAGTCATACATAGAACCTATCCAATCCATTTAGAGCACTGGAAGAACGTGGTGGTCTGTGAGGAGAGCAATTGCTGATGCTGACTTTAGTACAGGTAAGGAAATCCCTGAGATTATACAGTTCATCAGAGCAAGTTTTTCCACTTTCTTCACAAATGTCATCTTTGACCCTCAACTTTACACATGATACTTTTACATCTCTGCACCTCTTGAATCTCCCTGCTCTCCTGCAGAACTTTGTCGTTGATCTCTAACTGCTGCCTGCCTCAGCAGCAGTCTCTTTTCTGAACTATTTGTGACTTAATTTGGTGCCACAATGTTGGCTGACTTCTTCTTTAACTGTCTCCTTGATACCTTGACATAAAATAGGAAATTGGAATTGGATTTTTTTTAATGGGAAATGCCCTGGGTTTTCCATTAAAGTGCTTTTGGTTATGCCAAAGCAATGCAGCTGGCCATAACCAATAAGTTGGACATTGTTTTGTTACAGTTCTGCCTGTGAAAGCTCTTAACAATACTGAAGGAATGTCAAGATTTTAAGCCAGATGCAACATCTATATTTACATATACAATAGTCCTTAAAAACCTTCTGAGAACAAACAAGTTTTCAGCATCAAAAACAAGTATTTACCATAGTTAAGCCACCCATAGTGTCTTAAATAGAATCATTATTCTACTTCCCAACTATTGAGACATCAGTATCCAATATGCCAGAGCACTGTAACAGTCAGTAAGCAATGACTTTTTAGTGGAAAACCCTGTACATGTTAAAAATATGATACAGTCCCTAATCCTATGTAACTAAAGCTATCTCATACAGATTATGAAGATTTAGAAACCTCTGAAAAACAGATGCGCCAAGCAACCCACTTAAAGGAATCATATATTGAATTTATTTATTAATTTATACAGTGCCCATCTCAAAGCAGAGTCTGGAATCCTGTACAAAATAAACAAAAATTAAACCGGACTGGGCTCAGAGCCAAGAGAAATCAACTGCATGAATAAAATGGGGAGGGTGAAAGAAAACTATTCCAAAAAGATATGTACATGTCTCCAGATACTGGGCTGTCTTGTGGACATGTCATAATATCAATAGTGGAAGTAACAGAAATAGAATTTACAGTAAGGATAGAAATATTCAAGAAACAAAAGAGAGCAATTATGACAGAATTAATTTACAGCTATTGAAAGACACGGTACAGAGGCAATTACATTGGAGGAAATACTAACTGTGTACATTTTGAATGAAGATTGAATACATATACTGTCACACAGCATCTATAGGATTTCAGCTCCAACTATTGATCATATTGCATTTCATTATTTGATTAAAATATTTAAACTGTAAGAAAACATTGCAACTGCTGTGGGAGAGCTTTTGGGTGGGTATTCCCTCAAATATATGAACTCTTATTCTATTACTGTCCTCCTTCCCATATTTTATTTATAACACATCAAGGTTTTTAGTCCTTTTTACAATTTTGATGACTTAGATGAATAATGATGAGGTAGCTGCCTAAATACAGAGCTGCTATGAAGAAATGCCTCTGAGATCCGGGGAGAAAAGAGAAATAAGCCGCACATTTTATGTTCAAAAGGCACAAAGACCAAAGCACACAATTAAATTGGCTTTTGGCTGTGTATCCCCTCCCAGTCACAGAACAGGTCAGGTTGGAAGGGATCACAGCAGGTCATTTGGTCTGACCTTCCTGCTCAAGCAGGGCCAGCCCAGAGCACAAGGCACAGGGCTGTGTCCGGGTGGGGCTGAATATCTCCAGTGAGGGAGACAGCACAAGGTCTCTGGGCCAGTCTGTTCCAGCCACCCTGAAAGTGGAGTTTTTCCTGGTATTCAGGTGGAAGGGATATCCTGTGTTCCAGGTTCTGCCCATTGCCTCTTGTCCTGTTCCTGCGCCCCACAGAGCAGAGCCTGGTCCCTCCTCTGATGGATGCAGACAAGAGCCCCTCTGAGTCTCCTCCAGGTTAAACAGGCTCAGCTCCCTCAGCCCAGAACTGGACATGGGGTGGAGCAGAGGATCAGGATTCCTTCCCTGACCTGCCATCAGTGCCCTTCCAAGTGCACCCCAGGATCCCTGGCCTTGTCCCCCCTTGTCCCTGCTGGTCAGGGACGCCTGGCTGTCCACCCTCCCTGACAGAGCTGCATCCCAGCAGCTTGGCTCCCAGCCTGGACAGAGATGAATTCCCTCTGGAATTCTCTGTGTGCTCCAGCACGGACACCTTTTGGCCTGGATACCCAGGGTGGGATCCATCTGGTGGCAATGAGCCCCCCCAGGCCCAGGCTGACAGCGTTGGCAGGAGCATGGAGGCCGCGTGAGGGGAAGAGCCAACAGCGCCTGCAGGTTTTGACTCTTTTTCCATTACTATGTTATTTTGCCCATACCACTGGCAGTGAGCTCTACAACCATTTTTTTTTCTGACACCCCATCTCCTAGGATAGCCCAGCATCAGCCCTGCTGGTGACACCCAGAATTGTACATGTTTATTCACTGAGGACATTTCCAGTGACTCCTGTGCTACCCAACTCACTTTTTCAGAGTCTCTGTCTAAACAATCCTCCCCTTATAAACCTAATGAAAGCTTTAGCAACAGGTTCAGATTCCTTTACCAAGGGACAGGATTTCAAAGTGAGATTCAACAATCAAATCCTAGTCAGAGAAGAAAAATACTTTTTCTTTCTCACTTAGTGATTTTGAACTATTTATAAATAGGCAAAGTTTTACTGAAGGTGAGTGGTACAGTAATACTTCTGAAAATATCAATGATGTTAAAACCCTGAGAAAACGTAAACACATTTGAAACATGAAAAAAGTATACCTATAAATAGTTGTAAGGATGGACCGTAATCAATAATGTGTGGCCCTGACTCAATTAATTCATCTTGTATTGCACATAATACCAATATACTGAGAAACATTCTGGAAAAACCAAACTTGTTTAAAAAAATTTGAAAATTATTTACAATGCCTTTGGACTTCATTTAGCATTTTGAAAATTGCTAACTAAATTATGTAGCAGTAAGAAAAATTACTCTCTTACAAGTATAATATAAAGAAATGTGCCATGTTAATGTTCTTAAAAAATCTTATAAAAGTATATTTCAAATGAGTGGATTAAACCAAAATCTTTGACTGTATTACATAAAGCCCTCACAATTAACTTCATCTCCCATTTTAAATATTTCTATCTCTAAACACTTATTTTGACCACTGAGTTTGCTTCCTTAATTGCATATTATATTTTCAGGGGAGTGAGCTTCCCCTTATGCATCTCCAGGCAGACACCTGCATATCCATGAGCAAGAGAAGCATTCAAACACCTGGTATGAACCTTTTTTCCAGGGAAGGTTTAGCAGAGAATCTCTTTAACGCCTATGATTAAAAAACATTTTACTAGGAATCTCTTATTGATTTAGATCCTAGCTGAAGCCCCCAATCAGCTTCATCAGAAATGAAGCTCTTCAGACTTCTAATTATAACACAATTTTCATTTGCCCTTTAAGGAATTACAATGCATCAGGATACAATTTTCTCTCCTGAGTGCTTGCCTTCAGATTATTAATACTTTCTCAAAGTTGCAGCCAAACCAGCTCATTTCAAAAATGCAACAAAGATGCTTTGCCAAGGCTAGCAAAATCTGGCAACTCATTCCTTTAAATGCTTTTGCACTCCTAAACTTGAGGGCAAAGGTATAAGAAACAGAGGCAGGGAGGGGAAGCTGAAATTGTAAAGGAAGGAAAGTAATGAAAGAAAGAACCTGAGGGACAACTCTCTTCAATAAATCAAATTAGGCAAGTTCAAAACTGGAGGAAAAACAAAAGAAAACTGATTCTCTAATACTTAATAGCAACTTACAAAGCTATAGCAGAGAGCCCCAGCAATGCTCTCACAGAACTGTGGCATCACTCCGGTTGGAAGGGCCTTGCTGGACCTACAGTCCAATCTGTTGCTCCAAGCAGGGTCAGTCCAGAATTCAGATCAGATTTCTCATGGCTTTGTCCATTTGGGTCTTGAAAGCTATATAAACTGGACAGTGCACAGCTCTGGAGGTCCAAAGCTTAATTACCCTTTTAGCAAATCTATTTTTCCTTGAATCCAGGCAGATCCTCCCCAATTCCAGTTTGAGCATTACCTTTTTCCTGCCACTGTGAATCTCAGTATGTTCCCAGCCTCCTCCTCTTCTGTCTTCCAAGTTTTGGAAATAGTGCCAAGATCAGACAAGGTGTTGTGGAAAAAAAAAGAAAAAAAGAAAGTACATTAAAACTGGATTACTGTAGAGACTGGGTGGAGGAATTACATGAAATAAAATGCATTAACAGTATTTCAATAAACACCTAGGATGGAAACAGAGTAAATGAGCATTGGGAGAATTGGGAGTCAAAGTCTATAGCCTGATGTCTCCAACACAAAATATGGTGCAGCACTGTAAGTACAAAGGAGATGAATTAAGACTACTAACTTAATTCTTACCTTAATTAGGTATTACTAACTTTCCAGCTGCAAGGTTTTCTTTTAATGCAGTTTTCTGTATGTAATAATGAACCATATGCCTATTTAACTGATTTTGATGCAAGAGAACTGATAAATTAGAAGCACAGTCATGAAAAGCCCATGGCATATATGTTGTGATGTCTGCTGTGGCATCTGCCATGGTTTTCAGGTCTGAATTTCTCTTTAGTAACATTAATTTCCCAATGTGTGACCATTTTTTCAGGCACTTTCTGAGATTGGCCATTGTATAAATAGCTAAGGCCTCTTTCATGCAGACCCTTTTCAAAATCTCATTACTGAAAATAGGAGCAGTTCAACTGATGTGGATTGAAATCCTTGGACTTTGCAAGTACATCATATTTCTGAATGCATAAAGCTACAACTCAGCAGGTACTTAGGTATGTGCATACTAATTGCATTCTAATAGTACTTTTGATATTAACGGAATTGACACTGTTTTTGAAATGAATCATCCACATACCCATAATGCCAAGTAAGAGATCAGACTAAACTCAGAGAAAAAAAGGGACACAAAAGGCCAGAAGTATGAAAAGGACATTCTTATCTTACAGGCATTGCAACAGAAGTAAGGAGACAGAAGAATATTCGTAAGTGGTCACGAAAACACTTCAAGAACACGTAATCAAGATGTACATAAAGCCTATAGAAAGCTTTTCATTCTTGTTTGCCCCAAAGACTCAGCAAGAGCTTTTGTGCTTCTAGAACTGGTAGCTTAGTGGCACATGGGGATCTTGCCTTTGAAGCAATTAATTAATTAATTAATTAGAGAACAATTCAGTATCAGATCACACTCCTGAATGAAGTTGAAAGCAGTGAAAGAGAGGATCTGAGATTTGCCTTTTTGGCATGAAGAATAGTGCAGCATTTAATTCATGTTCCTTACTGGACGATCTCATGAGAAAGGGAGTTCCAGTTCTCACAGCAGAACCACAGCTGAAATAATTCTGACCAATGATGGAGCACATGTATCAATATAATCCATCACATAAATGCTGGGACTAAGCCAGCAAAACCTCATTCATGTGAATAATCCCATCAATACAGAGTCTAGATTAAAGGATACACATCAAACCCCAGCAGAGTTAAGGTTTTAAGCTCACTGTTTTAGACAGAGATAATGTTCATATAAACATCCAAACTTCTGGGACATTCATTAGAATCAAAGTGCAAAGCTTTCAAGGTCTGACCATTAATATGCTGACATACAGCAATCTCTGTGAGGCAATCAAGCTCTTTTCCAGAATTATATGATCATCCCTACGTATACGTCACTTTTTAAATTTTTCAAAAGCTTTCTTTCTCTTGATTTACTACTTTTCTTCTGGGGCTTATCAACTGCTTTTAGCTCCCTGGCACACTCCCAAGCTCATCTGGGTAGTAGCATGAACCCAGTGATCTTGGCATCTAGAATTCTATCTTTAAAAAGTTAAATACCTTTGTTAGTGTCACAGTGGGTTCAAGCTTTCAATGCGAACTTGCTCTCTCCTGCAGAGCAAGAAATGCACAGAAATAAGCATGCTCCAATGCAGCCCACACACCAGGAACCCGATTGCTTTGTTTGCTGTGTCACACTTTACCTCACTGTTCTAAACCTGTGTTTCCTATGTACCATGGTAATTGGAAATGGCCTTCAACAGCATCTCCAGAACACAATTATATTATATTATATTATATAATGATATCTGAGAATTAGCAAGACACCATATCACCCTGTTTATCCATAAGTAACAGGAGATGATGAATGAGTAAACCTGATCCTAGCTAATGCCTTTCTGACCACCAAAATTCACTAAATGGATAATTCTAATTGCTTCCCAGTGCTTCTGAAATACCACATTTACAAAACTTTCCTCTTATAATCTATATAGATAGTCCTATTTAAAATGAAATCTACCTGTATATGCTTCAGGCCTTACTTTAATGAAAATCTACCCTTATTGTAGATATGGCCACACAGAAACCATGGAAGTGACATTACAGACCACAGTGTTCACTTATGGAAAATGCTTTTTTTAATGAAAAAACTGACATTTTCCTAAAGTTATCAACCTGAACTTATCAACAGGTAAAACATTAATCTCTCCTTTGCCAAACCCCTGGGATTGCACAACGGTGTATTTTGTGTAAGTTTTCATTGAACTATTTTAGATAATGCAAAATATTTAGAAACCTTATTTAACACAGGACACATTTGTACTGTTTCACCTTTCTCTGCTTGATTTTATTTAGGGACCCCGAAAAAATAATGAATGCTTTCCCATCCCAAAATCATAGAATGCTTTGCGTTGGAAGGAACTTCAAAGACTATCCAGGTCCAAACCCTGCTGTGGGCAGGGGCAACTTCCGCTATCCCAGGTTGCTTCAAGCCCCCTGCAACCTGACCTTGGACACTTCCAGGGATAGGGTAGCCACAGCTTCTCTGGGCAACCTGTGCCAGTGCCCTCACAGGTAAGAATTTCTTCCAATAGCTAATCTAAACCTACTCTCTTCTCAGTATGCAAATACAATTTGTAGCCAAGATCCATGTGAAAAGGCACTATAAACATGAATTTTTAACTCCTTTAAATGATAGACAAACTGACTATCTTGAGGTTTTCCAGCTCTGATGAGCTCTCCTGTGCCCAGTATTCAGCTCCCAAGACAAACTTCCCCCAGATATCAGCTGGCACTACTACAGTGGTGCTCAGACACAGAAGCACAGTTTCCATGAAGATCAGTCATGTTAGTAAATCCACTGCCCCAGTCATTTTGCTACTTAACCTGGTTTTCCTCGCAAGGGTAAAGTCTGCTCCTCTCCCCTGCCTTGAGGACACGTGGATCTACAACTCTGCTGCATAATGAACATGCCTGCTGCTGCCAAGGTTTGGAAAAAGTTTGGGCACAGGTGTCAGTTCCTTGTCAGCCTCCAGGGCCAATAAACAGAGTCTCTGCAATGTAAAATGAGACAATACATTCACAAAGTCATCATGTTTTCCCAGAACATGAGAAGCTCCAAAATAAATGCATTTCAAACATTATAACACTCCCATATTCATAAGGTTCATTACTGTTTTTAATTTTGCTTGCTGCTTATTTACTGTTTACTCTTTTGCTTTACTGCCCTGGTGAAATTGCAGTAAATTGATACCGCAAATGGAAAAAGAAAAGAAAAAAAAGGAACACAATTGCAGAAATGCTTGGTCCCTAACTAATCCTGCCATAGACTTGCTACTGCCAAGATGGCAGTGTATAAAAAGGTTAAAAGAATGTCTTCCAAAATTTCTGTATCCTCTCTAATCTCTCTTGTCAATCTTTTAAAGTGTTTTTTTGGCAGTGAAAGAAGTCCTCTCCATTCTATGACAAAACACTTTTAACAGAAGATGACCTTACAAGCAGATGTCTCTCTGATGACTGCAGCTGTCTTAGCAGGATTTTCACAGAAACAAAGTCCCTCTGAAGAATGAGAAATAATACAACATTTCCCTACAAAAAGATTTTATATCCCTCAAAAAGATAGGATTCCCAGCAGACTCTCACACATTAGCTTTTCAGGGTGCTCTTCCCACAACTGTCTAATAACTTTTGAATAGCATTCCCCAAGGACACAGAGCCCCACTCCTTGCATGGAGCACAGGCACTTGCCTTGGTTCTGGTTAATGAATTGTATTCTACTTAGATGGAAAAATCTCTGTTGTCCCTTGAAAATCACCCTGAATGTCCCTCAAGCTGCTTGCCAACTCCAGTGCCACCTGTATCTGCCTCCACTGATAATGGTACCACCTTACATCTAACCAGTCACACAGATGCCAGTTTGGTCTTCAACAAATCCAGTCTGTTCCATGCATAATTTCCTCAGGCTGAATCTCTATATCTTATGATGGCTTAAAAACTGCTTATCTAGGCAAAGTTATCTGCAAATTTTCATAGGCTTTTGTGCATGCTGCATTGTGAACTTTAAACATTTGCACTCATTTTAGTTCAGACTCATTCCACTGCACAATATTTGCAAAAACCCCTCTCTGGCAAAATTGTGCAATGAAACAATCAGCTGATAACAATAAAGAATGGTGCACAGTTGTTCATTTCCTTAGCAAGAAAACAATCAATTTAGCAAAGCAACAAAATCAATTAAATATCAGCTATTCCCCAAGCTACTGCTTGCTTTCTCCTATCTGAACTTTGGAGCCTCTTTCTCTGTGATGGCATAAATGACAAGAGGAAGATTGGGAACAATGGTCATGGTGCTCCTTCACCTTTCTCTCAGAATTAAAACCAGCAGAAAGGATTTCTAGGGGAAATGTCATATAAAAAGCACTCTTGTGTCTGAGGGAAATTTACATTTGAACCTTATTGATAATAAGAAGGAATGATTAATTTCTTCTGTAAATAGCACACAATAGCTTGGGGTTTGGTGCTGCATTTATTCACAGACAGGTGGGAAAAACCTATCACAGTGTGCTCTATCAGGCAGCAGTCTGATACCATCAGTGGAACTCACAACACTTGAAACAATAACTGTATGCTGAGTTAGAACAGCATTTCTAGCTTTATGATTAAAGACAAGAAGTTCTAAGTTGTAAAACTGTACTTTCTTTTGCCTATTAGGAAAAAAAAGCTCTATGAAGCCCCTAACAGATATCTATTAAAGAGGCATGTGTAAGTACTCACACATAGTCCAGGTGTGTGAAGAAATCTACAGGCCTACTTCATCTTTCCCACAAGCATCCTGGTATAAGTAGCTAGGTTAGGTCTTAAAAGAGAGATTCATCTATTGGCAGGTACCACATGCTTTTATCTGAGATGCATCAGGATTTTTACACCCTGAAACTCCTCAGCTATTTTTCAATCTGCACTATAATCATGTTGAAATTATCAATTATTATTTTTATTGGTAATTACAGTTATGAATATAATTTAATACAACAATAATTTATGTCAACATCAAATAAATGGAATTTAATAGATTTAACTTTTTCTGAAAATGTTCCTGTTGATGCAAGTTACGATTAAGTCGGTACATTTTTTTGAAGTACATAAGTGATATCACTAGAAAAACTTATTTTTGCAGACCTTTCACAATAATTTTCTATCCAGAAAATCTCATATTTTAGTAATAATCACCACCAGCTAATTACATTTTATGAATGCCTTATTTCTAAATATTAGTACTGCATTATTTTTTTTCAATTGGCTTTTAATTCTGTAGTTTTAAGTGAAAAGTCTTTCAGATTAGCTGAGAAAAATAACAACCTTTTACAAGATTAACCCATTCCTTTGGAAGGTTCAAATGAGTGAGAGATGTTGTTCCTTGAGAAAATAAAATGCAAAGGTCTCTTACACGAAGGCTTGCTATGCAAACTGATTTTTCACAGGGCTCAATCCTGCTTCACTAAAGCTCACAGAAATTATTCCTCAGCTGCAATGTGATTGTGATATTAGAGCATTTAGAGCAGCTTTCTAAAACATTTTTTTTATAAAAGGGTTTGAGCATGGAACTTTGAAAAATCCACATCAATGCATTCTATGAATCCTTTCACATTGGCAAAAATCACACACTATGCTGCTAAGAACAGCCTGAGAGTGTGAGGCAGTGAATGCAATGCTTTTTAACAACACATTTTCAGTTATTACTATAAAATTGTAATTAGGTAGTAAATTACAATGTTAATATTCACTTTGAACAAATAAGTGTTTGTAGTTGTAGAACTGGGCATTATTATGGTAGCACTGGGACCTATTCACAAAGTAAGACATAGAATTTCTTCATAAAAGTTATTCTATTCTGTAGTTTTTCCTTATGAACTTGCATGAAATGCTGGCTTTTTATGTGCACTATTTGCTGAAGTCATCTTTGCCAACATCAAAATCTGTATTTCTCTTTGGGGAAGTGCCAAAACAAGCCTTTCTCTCATCTGGTTCCACTACTATCCAAAGAATATAAAGACATGAAGGAATCATTCCTCCCTGCACAGAAAAAAATATTATGTAAATGAGTTGAGAAACTTAAACTCTAGCCAGTTTTACAGGAACTGTAATGTTGCTCTCTCCATTGTGAAAAAAAGTTACTCTTATGTTTACATGACACTGAAATATCTAAAACCATATATATAATATATATAAAAACATAAAAATATATGAAATTGAACACATTACATAAACATTTATGATATAAAGAATAACAATAACATACTATATTATACTTTAATAAATGTGAATATATACAATATGTAATATGTCTCATATCAATAATAGTTAAAAATAGAAAATTCCTACTGTGTTTTAATTATTTTTACTTAGTTTTCCCCTTACCTTTTTCCCTTTCAGTAGTTTTTTTTTTTTTTTTCCAGTTACGGAAGTTGTTTCAAAGCAACTTTCCAGTTTGCATACAACCTTTTTTCCCAATTTGCATACAAAGAGAGATGGAAAAAACCTTATTTATTATGTCAAATCATCTGCAATATGTTTTGTATAACCATTCTTTATGCAAGTTGAAATTTGGTTTTAGCAAAGTATCACTAAAAGCATGTTAGAGCACAGCTCTGTGATAAACTTCTGCAAATTATGTCATGGGCACATAAAATACAATTTAAACTATGATCCAGAAGGTTTCATTACACAGAGAACTAGCTAGCTCCAGAGTAGGCTTGCACAGAGATGTCTCGTTCCATGTGTATAGTAAATATCTTGCAGGAAAAGTGTGAGAAATCAAAGTCTGTGTTCCTTTGGGATGTGAGGAATCACCACATTGCACAGCCAAAGAGCCACTGAACGTACAGTGACCACAGAACTGCTGCACAGAAACGTGGCAGGAGTAACACTGGACAAGGCAAACCTCCACCTGGCAAAAAGGGGACAAAATATTTCTAGGAGAATTTGATTTTAAAATTTCAGTGATTTATTGACTCTGCTCATAGGTTTCTCCATAAGTCCCAGGAGAGATGGATGAGCGAGCAGAGAGGAGGTAAAGCTGCCAAAAGGTTCATGATAAGTACATTTATCACGTGGGTTTGCAATTTATCTTATATGTCTCAAATTTTTCATATAGCTCCCATTTGTAATCACCATGTGAAAAATTAGGGAGGCATGTGATAAATTAAGTTGTGAATTGTGATTTCTAATAAGTTAATCATTTATCCATGCAATTTAAATTTAACTTCTAATCACATCTAGTCTTTCAGGACACAAAAGACCAGAGGAAAACACACAAGACCAAAATGAGACAAAGTAAAGACACAAAATGTTTCATCAGTGTAAATGCATTTTCATAACCTAGTTACTGATCCATTATTTCTGAAAACGATAATTTCAACTTGTCAACTGAAAGGATTCCAGAATCTCAGACTACAGGAGGAATTTTGTGACCAAAAATGAAGTATCTCTTAAACCAAACTGCCTTTAGTACTCTCACATTACGGGCCTATTAATCCCTTTCCTCAGGACTTCACACATTCCAAAATGTCTTAGCCATTTCATTTTAAGATGCCATCCAATGAAAAGTTTCTTTTTTTTTTTTTTTTTTTTTTTTTACCACAAAAATCCTGGAA
>VWZV01003216.1:551242-594524 GCA_013397155.1 Irena cyanogastra | reverse complement strand
TCATCTTTTTCTTGAACTTACACACTGGTACTTATTGCACACTAGCAACCCAGTATTTAGCTAAAAGTACTGTATTAAAAAAAAAAAAGCTAAAAGTGTTTAACTAGTTTGGATAAAATCCATTATTTTCATTAATGGATCTCATTTTTATTTTATTGGGGTTTTTTACTATCAGATTAAAAGCACATTTTTTATTGTTTTTTCCTAATGCAATTCTGTGTGATGTGCTCAGAATGAATGGAATAGTTATTGGTTTCTTTTTTTTCTTCTTGCTTTTTTATCCTGGTCCTATTCCTATTATTTAATACTTTTCACATTAGTTTAATATCATTTACTGTGTACACAAGTGCACATACACTGAATAGGCATATGCATAAACACCTTTACACATATATATATGTGTGTGTATATAGATATATAAATAAATATACGTTCTTTTGAAAATTTCTTGTAACTCGAGTTGTTTCTATTGTTGGAAAGTAGAGTTGCTCTAAACAATAAACTGTTACTAAACTGCGATACAAGCTTTACAGCACTTACAAATTTTAAAATATCTTTCCCAACTCTAAATTATTGAGCCAATTTCCTCAATGGAATTAGGTAAATTCATATGCCAAATCTCAATAAGAATTTGAACTCCATCTGATACTTAAAAGACTGTAAAATATTAAAACCACTTGTTTAAATATTCAGGCCATGTAAATTCCAAGAGACTTAAGTGTAGGGTTTCAAAAAAAAATAGTCATGATTGTCATTCTTGTAGGTGAAAGCAATGTGTGGGATGACAGAGAGAAAAATCTTTAGAGTCAGGGATTGCTCTTGATTCCAACATCATTTTTGTGTGAGTTTTGCCACGCATTTCTGTGGAAAGATTGAAATATAAGACCTACAAGGTGCAATGTATATTAACATAATTCTTTGCTTAATCAGGTCGTTGTTTACGGGATATGAAAGTTTCCTATAATGCTTCTCTGCTGCATCTCCAAAAAAGAGTGAGTTTTGTGCCTGAGCCTGATACCCAGGTACAGTTGTGAGTTGTGCAGACAAACAGTAGTACATAGACAAAAAACATCTGTAGGGAAAAAATATCTCAAATTACTGTCTTACAAGGGCAAGATCTAGGCTTCAGGAAGGTGGCTGTAATTGCACACAAAACATGGAGCAGGGCCAGTCTACGCCAATTAAACATTTGGTCTGAGTTGCTTATAGCAACTTTCCCATGACTACAGTATATATTTCTCTCATCATCATAACTAATTGAGAACAATACTTTGCGTTCCTCAGAGGTTAAAAAAAAAAACTCTTAGTGAAAGTAAAAGTTATTATTCACAGCTAATAGAATACTCAGTATCACCAAAGATTAATTACTGCTATTTTGAGGCCTTCTGAAAGACCAAGAAAATGATAAGCACTGAGCAAGTACAAGGAAAACAAAGAATTAAAGATAGAATTAACATATTTACAGGTATTGTGACTCTTCCTATGAAACGGACAAATAATCTCAATTACACCATTGTTTTCTACACAACAGACTCATAACAATGCTTTTCAGAGTTTAACTCTCTTGAATTGCTGATAGATCTTTACTTACAGTATGCAAGGAATAAACAAGCAGAAAAAAGCAGATTGTTAGTTGTGCTTACAGACTGACCACTTTGATAACATGGTGAACATACTTTTACTTAAACAATCAGAAAGTTTAGCCTTTCCCCACATTTTCAGCCTGTATCAGACTGCACACAGCTGCATTACAATTCATCATGATTAGACTTCCATGATTAGTATCTGAACTGCCAAAAGAGATGAGCTGTGGAGCTGTTTAAATAGTAGCCATCACCCTGCTAATTTTGTCACTTCCAGGCACCACTTTTTAAAGCATGGCTCTTTTTCCCTTAGGGAGAAGCCAGGCTAGAAACTGAGCCCACCACTTGGCTGGCCACAAGATATTGTCTGGGATTCCTTTCTGAACTTGATAATAGGCGACCCAACCTCCAAAGTTGAACAATTCTACTTACAAGTTCAGCTTACTGCTCATGCTTGTGACACTTGATTTATTTTTACCACATCCCAACCTACCAAAACATGGATTGTTTATTTGACAGAAAGAATAAGGCACTTGCTGTCTGTTCCTGTACTTCTTAGAAGTTGCAAGCAACACCATCTGGAGCAGACTATTAGCTGGAAGGTTTCCAAAAGGTACTCCATTCGTTTTCTAGGGAAAGAGGTCTTGAGTCGTGCACAAGATGTTTTGGCTGTATGGCAACCAATGAAATAAGATATTATGAAGCCACAAAGTACTAAAATAAATGACAGTAAGATTTAAAAAAAAATAATTTAAAAAAAATTGCACCATTTACCTCTTTGTCCACTAAAGACAAAGGGACTTTTATGATTGACACTATTTTGGCTAATATTGTGTGCATCTTGAAAATCTCACCCATAAGACTTTATTGTACACTGTTGACAAAACTTAGAATAGAAACAATATTTTGAAGCTCAATTATATTTTTCCTGCTACAAGCTGGCAATGGAAACAGGTTTCTTAATATGCTCTGGCAGTAGGAAATCATGATCAGATTTCAACCCATAAAAGTGATTTAAGGCAAAAGGTTATAAAAGAGGAGAAATCCTAAGTCAGCATCATACTGGTATAGTGATAGATACTACAGGAAACACACAGGTAAAGATGTAGATTCAAATTTTTCTTGCTAAATGAAGAGAGAAATGATTCTTTCCCTCTAATTTTGGAGATGCAGTACAAACACCATGTGGTTTAACCCTTACCTAAAAACCCAGGTTTTCTTTAGAGACTATTTATCTCACTTTGGAAATCTCATTTCAGACTCTTTGGCAAGTTTGGCAGCTGTTTTTCAACAAGATTGTACTACACACATAGAGTCAATTCAGACCTATCTACAGAGCTGTCCCACAGAACGCTCCCGTTCCAAGGAATGCCTCCCCTTCAGCAGCACTGGTTTCCATAACAGGAGACAAAATATCAGTAACTCTTGGGTTGAAAGTCAATGGTTACAGTAATATGAGTTTCTTTATCACTTTCTATGTGGTGTCACAGAAAGGGTTCATCTCTGACAAAGCTGGGAGTCCAGGGAGGTCTGTCACTCTGGCCATGCCTATAAAACTCCAGATACTTTTTCTTTTTTTTCCTTCTTTCTTTTGAATCTGGCAGGGGGGGAGAAAGGGGTTCAATGAGAGCTGGTATGTTTCTCTTTACCATTGTCTACAGAGAAAATAAAGGAAAAAGTTTCCTCAGTCTTTGTAAGAACTAATGACAGAAGAAAACTGGTTTGCTTTCTCTTATGAGAAAAGCATAAGTATTATAAATCAGAACATAATTCTGTGGATTTATGCAGCAAAAATATAATATGAAACAATCCTGGTGAATGTACAGGTGCTGTATATATGTCTGAATATTCTTGCTATGGACTGATCCTCAGTTCTGGACTGCCAGATGATTCAAGTCTGGCAGAAGTTTCATCAATTTCCTTTACTTGAAAAAAGAAATCAAAATCACTGTGTCTGGCGCTTGGCATGTGGGTCTTCTAGCTTTAGGAAGCAGTGGCACAATCAATTTTACCTCAACTATTAGTATGTAGCTCAGTCCAAATCCCACATACAAATGATGGCAACATTTTCATTCAAAACAAAAAACCTCCACGATGAAAAAAAAAAAAACCCACCAAAACAAAGCCTGAGTTCATAGTAAGATAACACTAATGTGGAAAATCCAAGTCTTTAGAAATCAGGAGATACCAGGATTTAGCTTGCATGTGTCATCTTGCTTCAGTTTGGTATGTTTGGATACAGCCTCTCATTTTGTGACCTCAGGCTACTCTTCCATGCTGCAGAGTGTCCAGGAGGTTGGTTTTATACCAAGTTTGTTATGTGCAATGTACACACATTGCATCTTCATGTTCTACATATTCAAAAGCAGTTCTCATCTTCTAAGACATACTCAAGGCTGAGTTGTTCATTAAGCAATTTTTAAAGAGTTTTATGGTCCTGTGAACAATAATTTTTTGTGGAAGCAGACTAAATTGTATGCTGTGATAATTACACCAAACTAATTGTAGGCAAAATTAGTAAAGAGTCGGACCAATTCAGCTTCACAAGAAAATAGATGCTTTGCTTACACCTTAAATGATCTTTAGAAAATTAATCACGTAAAACTGAATCTCCTTAAATCAACATATATAATTTTTTGTACCTTTGCTGTGAAACAGGAAGTTTTAACATTGCTTTGAAAAATGCAACTTGCTAAATGTTTTTTGATTATCATTTTCGTTTAAATTACCAATTAACTTTACCCTAGAGAATCAAACAACGTGAGTCTTTTATGCTTTACCAGTACATTAAAACCATACCCAAACACGGCGTGTAAGGAAGAAACATCAATAATACAAGTACGCTTTTTAAATCTCTTTTACTGCTGGCTATAACATCAGCCCAATAATTGTCTCTAATATCATGATACTCACATATAATTTCTTTAAATTTCCTGTCTCCAGACAATGTGAAGTCTATTGTGGAGCTCTCACACAGAAGCCTTTGATGTTTCAAGTGTGTCATTCAGGTGGTGCTGGAGGGTTGGTGCTGCCATTTCAGTCACCAGTGGTGCAGCCTGACTCCCAGGCTCTCCTCCAGACGTTCAGTTCGTCTCTAAAATTCTGTGACACTGACCTCACATCCAAGCAGGCGGACTGTACTCTCAACAGGCAAATTTCACACACAATGAGCAATAAGCTCCTCATTTTCCTTGTTTGAGATCGTTTCTGGTACTCTACTTACTGATACACATTCTACGAATTTGAAAGTTTTATCACATATAAATGGGATTTTATGACTTTACAGAATAACACTTTGTACATTCAGTCACCTAATTTATATTAGTGGTTGCTAAAGAGTTAGGAAACTACTCAATAACTGGCTATTGAATTATTTCAATAGAAAAAAAGGAACTGCAATTGTTACAAAATAACAATTTTTTTATTTCCTAGTAAAATATTATCCCACCAAAAAAAACCATGAAGATACAGTTTCTTCAGCAAACTTACTCTGATGCAAATAGATTTCGATTTTTAGCATGTGAAATATTGAGTAGCACATGTAATACAAACACTCACTAATTGTAATACTTAGAATGTGCTGGAAAGACTTGAAACAATTTTGCCAAAACAAAACGGTTGAAGCCAATTATTTTGATGCAGTGTTCCAGCAACATGTTAACTGAATCTAAGCTTTTCCCATAACAAAACTATACATTTGAATTCTTCAGTACAAAAATTGTTCCATCAGGTGCTTTTGATCAGCTACAGCAAACACCAGATTTTCCCTAAATTATTTGAAAGGTACTTCCTTTTTACCTCAAGGACTTAGAAAATGAATACAGCAGAGTTTGTATTTTTTCCTGGCCATAAAGTATTTTTTGCATCTACAGACTGTTTTAACACTGTCTGCAAGTAAAAGTACCAAAAATATTGTATTTACAGTGGCCTTGCTGTGCATTAAACAGTTCTTGTCTATTTCATCACTTTTAAGTGATTTTGGAGCTAAAGCTTTTTTGCCATTCATAAAGAAGCCAAATTTATTCTGCAAAATATTGCAAAGCCAATCCAATTTACATTGTCTTTCACTGTTTTATGGATGTTTGCATGCCAATTTATAAAGATTCCTGATGAAGACAATAGCTGGTTTGTAGGATGCTGGGGTGGCCGTCAAGAAAATTTACATAACCTTGACTCCACTGCCTGCTGAGGGTGCTTTCCTTCCTCATAGCCCAAGAAGCCCAAGACTCTTTTTAATTAATAACTCTGGGAGGTGCTATTTAACATTTGTGACTGTCAATGAGGTGTACTAGAGGCTCAGAACAGCTCTGTCAAGGGAACTGTCCTGGTGAAGAAATCACACAGGTGGAGACGGCAGAACCCTTGGCTCAGCCACTCTTATCTGCTGTGACAGAGCAGAATGGGTGGAATTATTTTGCATTGTGGCAAAAAGCAGGTACCTGCTCACTGGAAAGGTCTGAGTACATGGGTGATAACTATTTAACACTCCTGCTTATTAAGGTCCACACACTCATAATTTGGATAACACATTACATCAGCTTGAAATAAAAATGAGTCATGGGCAAGGAATATATAGAGAGAGATCCTGCATATCAAAACATGCCACTTAAAGTTTAAGGAGCAAAGATGATGCCACAAAGACACAAAGCATTTATAAAATCTTTAAACATTAGCTTCAGCAAAGTAGCTACAAGAAATGCCCTCAGAGATAGAATATCTAAGAAAAATAGTACTGGCATCTAATTACAGCAGTAGAGTTTGCTGCTTTTATCTGTAATTGGACTGTATAGTCTTTCATTCTAATTTACTTTACATCCAAACTGTGATAATCAAGACAAGCAGAACAGAATGGCTTGTAACTGGCTATACCACCGACACCAGTTAATGCCTAATTATAACAACTAAATTAAAGAGGGGACTGTAAGGGGGTTGAGTATCAGTTTGAAGCATTTAATTCTGTGGAAAGAAATAGAGATTTTAAATCCTAAGTAAAAAAATCAATATTATGGCTCATTATATTGGTATTGCTAAACAGATTAATGAAATTAAGTATTTTGTTTTTTAAAGAAAACTTTTATCATGATGTAAAGATAGCTTTTAATGAAAGACCACACTAGAGAAGGAAATTCACATTCCAGACCAATTTATAAACTAATCTAATCTGGAAAAAAACAGTAGGTAGAATTGACTTTCCTAGGATATCTCTAAGAGGTGCAGAACATGTTACATGCTGGTGGAATAACTGCAGCATTCTGAAAACATATACACACAGTACAAAACAGCAAGAAAACCCAAGATCCCACAAAACCTTTTGACATAATCTAATTTAAATTTTTTTGAATGCTCTAAATACAAATTAATTATCTTTCAAAGACAAGTTAACCAAAATTAATATTGTTTTCTTCCAGAATCCATGCAAGTGAAGAAAAGGAATCAGAGTGCTCGGTACTGGTGAGCCATTGCTAGCATAAATTCTAAACACACTGTTTTAGGAATTACAACATAAATTGGTCATCTACATGTTGAACTGACTGCATAAGAATTCATCTTCTGGGATTTGAAATAGGAGCAAGGGGAATAAAAATGGTTGCTGTTAACGATCTTGCTAAATTGACCTATAATATTCCAATGGTAGGTGGATAAAGAACTAGTTGGCATTCATGGGGCATGTAGCATAATTTGGTCCATTCAGTATCTTCCATAGAAAGCAGTAGAAAATATTGAGAAAAATTAAAATATTCACATTGTTAAGCGTATAAACGCAATGGAAGTAGAATCTGCTTTCACATGACACTCATAATTATCTTGAGTCTTCATCATCTGTAGATGAACCCAAAGCTGGTGATTCTAAAGTTCTAAAACACTTAAGGACTAAATATGTTCATCAGCTGGCTCATCTGTCCCTTCTCTCCGGCAGAATCCAGGGTGGGGAGGGAGGTATGGTGATCACTTTTTTATCAGATGTAAAATGAGAATAATGGAAATTTCTCTCTAAAGTTTTAGAAATATTTCACTACTTCCTAAACTCACTAAGGCAGAAAACTCCCTCCTTAAAAAGGCAAGGCTTCTGCAACTACCCCTGCCCACCTGTGACATGCCACTGACCACTGCACCTTTGGCCTATTCCAACCAAATTTGTAAAGTGGTACAAGCCCTTCTCATTTCAGCTCCCACAGAACTGAAATTCAGCATGTTTTAAGAGGAGAGTGACTTCTCTGGGTGTCCTCATGGATCTGAGGTAATTTCAGCTGGCAAATCAACCCACGTGTCAGACAACAACTTGTGAGTCCTTCCAGATTGCTCCGGGCGTTGTCTCCTGAAGGTTTCCCAGGGCTGGTTGCCAGGACAGGCTCAACACACATACTGTGTACAGGGCAGGATACCAGGGGCTCCAAGGGCCACTTGTTGGCACAGAGGTGCTATCTGACTGGAGAAAGATATGCACCCCTGAAATAAAATGCAAAGTGAACAATGTCATAGGCCAGAAAATGAAATGTTCTACGCATTGTTATTTCTGCTAAGTAGGGAACTAACAAAAGTAAGGTATATGATCTTCAGGACTCCTCCAGGTTACTGAATCTTGCTTTAAACAGAGGAGCAAGAGATGAGGCTTAGATTTCTATTATTTTGATTACTAAGAGGCAGATGAGTTCTTTCCATTATCTTCTTTTCTTTTTTGATTGTACATAAATCACAGAAGTAGTGAGGCAGAATTCCCAGAATTTTACATACTTGTGAAATATAAATGACAAAAAGATGAATACTCTAAAACCGTACATCCCAGTTCTGAACCAGGCCTGTGTTTTCAAGTTTGGAATGATCTCTATTGCATTTAATTACTATCAACACAGGAAAATGAACATTCACATTTGATGTTATCAGAGCCTGTTGATAGCCTAGTTTTGGTGCTGCACTATTCCTACTGCAGTATTCCTACTTTGAGTGAACATTCAAAGTTATATGTCAGTATGCTAAAAACTAAAGGGAAAAACCTTCTGCTATGAAGTTAGACTTTTTTTTTTCCTCCTCTTCCCTCCCAATTTCACCTCTGACTGCACCTGTAGAATTCTGTATCAAGCACAGATGGAAAAGACTGAATGGAATTTCTCTGAAATTTATTAATGAAGATTGTTCCCAGGTGTATGGTAATATTATCCATCTTTTACAGGCAGGCAGATACAACAGTTTAAATTACTCAGAAAGAGTAGCTTAAAGACTCTTTTGGATTAAAGGTTTATTAGATTATGATATAGACCTGGATATAAGTGCTAACCATTTCACACACCTGAAAAAGCACATGTTTAAGTACTTCCATAAATTTGCTAAGCAACTTCCTTTCCTTTGTGTCCAAACAAAACAAAAAGGATTCACCACTGAATTCTGAAGACTCAAGACATTTGCACCAACACTTTCACACTTTAAAAAGCTTGTAAACACGCCTTCCATTACACCCTTACTTTGAAGATAAAGATTTCCTTGAGAGGAATGGAATCAGGCTGAAATAGAGGATGCCTTCCAAATTTCCAGAAATTTATTTGAAACTTAAATCACCCAAAGACAAAAGTGTTTCTAGCAGAAGGTGAAACATCAGTGATGTTTCCTGAATCATCACACCTGTTCTCCTGCTGTAAGATTGAAACTCCAAGTGTCTGAACCTCACAAATCCTCTGCTCATTCAAACCCAGAGCCCTAAACCAGGACCAGAATATTAATGAAAGGGAAGAGCTTTTTTTCTGTTTGAAAACAGAGCAAAAAATTGCTACATGATCAGCTTTGACAATTCAACATTTAAAATCTCCAATGCAGAGAAAGCACATGCTCCACAGCAGAGGAGTGTGGTGGTGAGTGGGCATCCCTTCAGGCATGTGAAGCGGGCTGAAGTCCTGCAAAGGCAGACTTTAAGTTACAAACAAGCTGCCTCTTCAATACCTAAGGTAATGAAACATCTAAGGAATTCAAAGAATTATTACTGAAGAAAAAAACCAGTCATTTGCTTTCTCATTACTGTTTCAGCATGGATCAGAAAAGTGTGAAAGAACAAAGTCACATCACCATTTTTCTCCTCACATGTTGTGAATCTATGGCTTTTGACCCAAATGTCAATACTACCCAAACCCCATTATCAAACAGATGCAAACTATTCATTTAATACCACTAACAAGTGAAACAAATACAAGTTGAAAGCACTAAAAACTTCATCATTTGTTTTCAGTTAAACTTCTGACAAACAAGTTACTAATATTTGCTTCTTCAGACTATTTTCCCACACCAAGCATTATGAGGATGAATTCAGATACATTTGTTGTGAGCTTAACAGGCCAGTTTGGGACAGTCTGCCACCCATCTCCTTTGTGACAAGAAATCAAGAGATGGAGACATGCTTTGGAAGTTTTACAGTGCCTGTCGTGTGTCACTGAGCAATGCACAGACCTTCCAGCACTCAGTACTTCTGTGACTGCATGTAGATGTGTGCAAGCAACAGGAACTACATAAAATAATGCAAATTGACTGCTGGGCATAAATAAAAACTTCCTATTTTCCAGCAGCATTTTACCACAGGCTCTGTTATCAATACACTACTCTTAAAAAATAGAGTATCAGATAAACTTAAGAATTAACAGAACTTGATAAATAAGCTATTTTCAGATCATCATACATTACTGCTTTGGGCAAGCAGTTCCTAGTCAAACAGAACTGAGCTGCTGTGGGCAGTAAACCACAAGACCTAATGAGGAAGAAAAGGATTTACTGTCATATTGCAAACAGTATACCTGCAAGCTCAAATTTCAGGTAAAACACAGAGTAATACACAGAGTGCTCTGCAAGGATTCACTTTTTGAGGTCTTGCAGATGTATTGGTATCCCAAGTGCCAAAGTGATCCTGTTGAGCCCTAGGATTGCTCAGGAGATCCATCAGTTAAGGCTGCGTATCAGAGCTTTGTTCCTCAGTGGGGAGCACTGTCTAGCCAGGAATGAGAACTAAAAGCAGTTTCACCTGCATTGTGCTGGTGCATCTCAACAGCTCCCACAGACACATGCTATGGCAACATTTAAGAACCATTTCTGCCTGTTTCTGCACATGCAGCTTTGTAGGGAGTACTGCTACAGCCAGCTCTGTTCAGGCTTCCAACAGGCTCCTCAGACCATGTCAAGGGCAGCACACCCCTGACCCCCTGAGCCTCTCTGGCTCCTGTTGGAGTTCAAAGCACAACCTGCTGAGGGCCGGACACAGCTGAACTGGAAGAGATACCATTCAGGATTAAAGGCTTTCTGGTTCTGTTGTAACCTGCAGAGCAATTTCCCACTCGGATTAACATCTGAGACTAAAGCAGATATTCCAGCAAGGTTCCTGGATACAAGAGCCAGAGGTTTCCAGGGCTGTTTGAAGATGCAGCAGCACTGCATTGCACCTCTGTAACCGCACTCTGCTGGGAGGATGCTTCATGGCAGCTGCTGCATGTGAAAGAGGCAATATTGGTACAACACGAATGGACTTTGTAAAGGACCTTCTGGCAGTCACAGCACCACAGAGCAGCAGAAAGAACCTTCCAGAATTCTCATGACTTCATTCAACTTCACCCAGTGTAGGAATTTTTCTGTAGCTTTAGAAACACAAATACACCTGTCTGATATTCCAGACAATGCCACTGTAGGAACTTCTCCCACGGGTTTTTTTTATATCAGCTGTACCTGTAAAAAGATTTCCCAAACAGATGTCAGTCTGGATTAACTTTATGTTGCAGAGGGAATTCCATATACTTCCAGGTATAAGCTTTTTTCTTTATTGATTTTTTTTTGCCTTTTCTCCCCTTTCTTTACGTGCTTGAAGAAAATAAATTGTAATATCTAAATTTATTCATCAAATGCAGTTTACCAAGATCTCTTGCTATGTCCTTTCAGGTCCTTAGTTCAAATTAAACGAGAATGCCAATACTTTCAAATTTCATGAACCTTGCAGCAGCTTTTGGGAAAACTATGTCAGTGAAAGTAATGCCAGTAATTTAAAGCTGCAGTGTCCAAATGGTGGGCTGGAAGTCACTATATTAGAGCCTACCACATCTAACCCTGCTTGCCAAAACACATCTGGTTTTGACAACCACAAAACTCTGGCTTCTTGCAAATCAGCTGACATTATTATCATTTCACTTCACTCACCTTCAGCAGGGAAATGTCTTTACTTGAACTCTTGTGATTTCTTCTGTATTGACTAGCAACAAGAAAGTAAATATGAAATTGTTGCTTAGACTGACGTCATTTTCTGTTATGTATATTTTTATTCACTAAAATTTCTCACACAATCTACTGTTCATGAAAAATTCACCAGGAATTTTTGTGTGAAAACACAAAGTAAATGAAATAAATCTACTTAGTTTCAAGAACACACCACTCACATTCCAATAAAATACTTTGTTGTCTCTCAGTGGACTCAGAACTTCAGCACAGGTTTTGTCAAATATTCCAGCATTTTTTTTATGCTTGCATTCCTCCAAACCAGGAATTTCCCACGTTCTCGATAAAAAAAATAATTCTAAGGATTCAGGAATACTAATGGATAGCTTGCTAGCTCTGAGCAAAAGCAAAACAAAATGTGTTCTATTAGCTTGAAAGGCTTTTTTTTATTAGATACTGCCTCTCATTACAGAGCTGTAAAGCTGATCAAAATGGGATTTTGTCCCAGTTTTCTGCAGGAAAAACAATTTTGTATATGCATTAACTAGAACTAAGGTGTGGCAGCAGAGATTGACACTGTTATATCATCCAACTCTAAACCACAGGCAAAGTAAAAAAATAAAAAAACACCTTGACAGCTGGTAAGAAAACTTTAAAATCCAACAAAATCTACACATTCACAGCTAGACAAATTGGGCTATATTGTGCCAGATATTTTTGCAAGAAACAACATATCTTTTGTGTGTATATTATGTAAAACCTGCACAGGTGCTATAGAATATAAAACAGTACATACATAAAAGTCACTCACGGATCTCTAAACTAGGACATTTCAGTTGAGGCAAAAAAATCATCAGATTGCAAAGGAGGGGAAAGCCAGTGTGCAAAATAAATCACATTTTACTTTCCTATGTAGTTATAATGTTCATACAAAAGACACACAGTTCCCTTTGACTCTATGGATTGCCACAAGCAAACTGCCTGGCAAACAACAAGCTGTTAACTCGTGTAAAATAACAACACAATCCTCTTGACTGCAAAATTTGCATCAAAATTAATTCTGAAAAGGCAGCACACATGTAATCCACTTAAAAGTGTTAACAAGGTATAGCAGTCTTAGTTGTATTTCTGAACTCTGTTTTTAAATATAACCAGGACATAACAGTAAAAATTAACCTAAAGCTTAATGGCTTATGTAAGAATGCTTTAATAAAAAAATGCTCCTGAGGTTATTGAACTGTACAATTAAACCCCTCCCACTAAATACTTTTCAGTGCAATTTCCATCTAAAGCTTATTCAGCAAACCAAAATGCCAATGCATTTCTTCAATTTCCACTTCTTTGAACCTGTTAATGTATGAATAAAAAAGGATTTATTTGTGTTATTTGCCACACATAACCCTCTTGTCTAAAAAGTAGCTTTAAACACAAAATTTCTGAGATACACACGAACCTACAAAATATCTAAAGGATCATTTTGATTTTTTTTCTGCAAGCTATGTTTGATTTACATCAATTAGATCTTTCACATAAGGTATCATATAACAGGAAGGCTAATAACCCAGAAATAACCTCATTAAAAAAGACAGCATATCGGTCTAAGCAGAATGAACTCTAAGCAGAAAAATTAGTGACCTGGAAAGTAGCAGGAAGAGGTAATAGCAATACAGAGAAAAAATACATTCCCATTAGCTAGTCAAAAGTAGAAATCACCAGCAATAAAGTAAAAATACAATAGAAGCATAAGGAGAACACTTAAAAATATTTTCATCTTTTGAAAATCTGCAACAGAAAACATATTTCCCCAAACTAAGATGATGTCTAAAATTATTTTATTGCTATGAATTAGTCTGTGCTTTTTTTTTTTTCAGATGGTTAAAACAGTCCTTGGCAGAATATTATTAGCAAGTCTAATACATTTATATTAAATTATCAGTGTATGATTCCAGTGTCTGTGGATTCATCTATTTTAAGATAAATGGTTAATAATGGAAACTCAAGTTGGATTTACACAGCCCTTGTTGAATGTTAGCTGCTTAGATTCAAAGTCCAGCCAAACCTTTTAAAATAATTCTTATTAACATATTGACAATATTTTCAGAAAGCAATTTTTTAGTTTTGATAAAATGACACTTTGTCTAATTTTTTGTGAAATGTTTTATTAAATATGCAGGCCCTCCTACCTAATCCAGCTCAAATTTGCCAGTATAAATGAGAGCAAAAAGTACTTAAATCACCATTAAATTGAAAAGTTTCTCTTGATTTTATTTGGAAAACTTTTTGGTTTACTTTAATTTCCAAAGCAAATAATTCAACTAAGACTACTGGGTACTGCACATACACAGATTTCAGTAGTTTTCTTTGCTTTTCAGTTTCATAGTTTAAAGTCTGATGAGAAGAGAAAAAAATCTCAACATACATGAAGAAATTTTAATTATAGGCAAACCCCCATTTTATCTTTTACTTTACTTCACAATTTTTAATCCAGGAAAATAAACCCTTTTTTAGACACTCATCTCTGGAGCAACAATTCAGCTGCACAAAGACTTAATTAAACCATTTGGAATATTTTACTCCCCAAGTCTGTAGATTGTTTTAGGCCATGATTGCTCAATTTTAGCTCATTGCCTACAGAACTACAGCAATTTTATTTCTGCTGTGGCCACATTTCCAGCAGCTGCTGCCATCACTAAGGGAAAGGATTCAGCTGATGCTGGGGGAAAATGAAAACCTGAAACCTCAGAGACTGCAGAGCTGGGTTTGGTCAGACCTGGCCCAGAACAGGAGGGACTCTGGTGCTTTTCCATCCTTTCTCTGAAGCAGAATTACACATTATATGCCAGGAGACAGTGATGAAAACAGACACAGGACTGTGGGCAGAAAATTCATCAGTGGAGAAGAGGAACAAAACTTTCATGATTTTTATAGTTTTTGCTTTATTTCCTAAAGCAGATAGGTAACTCCCCTGAACATTCCTAACTGGGATGGCCCTTCCAGTTTTAGACACCTGGGAGAAACCAGGGTGCCACCTTCTACTATAGACTTGCCCAAAACTGTTCCCCCTCTCTTTTTGATAACCCTGACTGGCTCCACTACAAATCAGGTAAGAAACTGGGAATTCATGGCATGCAAGAAACACTTCCAAGCACCACCCTGCCCAAACCTTGTCTTTCCTTTTCCCAAAGCTGATTTCTCCATCTCCCTCTGGTAGGAGAGGCCAGGCCATGGAATATATAGCTAAAAGTGAAAGCACACTAATAAGCAATATCATGACCTGAAACAAGCACATTTACAGTCAAAGCAAATAAAATCACTAATCTGGTGGATATTTCTTCAAAGGCACACCAGACAAGCAGAAAGGTACATCTCTCTGCTCTCTGCAGCCACCTCCAAGGGCAAAGCCAGCACTGGGAAAAGGAAAGCACCCCCAGGTTTTGAATGCCAGCATGAAAAAAGCACCACAGTGTCAGGCATGGGCACATCACCAAACAAAGATCCTCTCTGAGACAAAAAGCAGAGTGCAACATAGAAAAAATTATTGCTCCTAAAATCAAAATACACTCTCAACCACTAATTTGGAGGCATCTGTGAGAAATCTTCTGGCAGATTTTCTCAGGTATCATCAAAAGTTAATAGGAGCTGGGCACTTAATTCCCCTTTATGACTTTCAAAAAAGATGTGGCCAGCTACTTTTAATTTATTAGAGAGCGGATTTGTGAAGACTTTTATTACAGAAGCAGTAAGGGGAGCTATTTTTCCATAAAATATATGTAAATATGATTTATGAAAGACACAAATATTACTGAAATGAGGGATAAATTATTTCAAAACTTCACATTCATAAAAGCTAGGTAAAAGTACATATTTTTTCAGTACTTTTTCCCTGATATACATTGGAATCTCTCCCAGGTAACTCAAAGGTATATTCTTTGTATTCTGCTCACCTTACACTTGTAAGTACAATATCTTTACTGAAGGCACCTGCTATGAAATTACAAAAGGAAACGAGGCTGGAGCACATACTATTGCACAGTTACTGATCAGGATGCTGCTTGAAGATTAAAAAAAAAAAAATACCAGTGGAAATCAGACTTGCAAACCTTAAAGAAGAATTGACTCCAGAAACCCCCAAATCGGCCTACAACTATCATATGTAAGTGACTTCAGAAAGATTTATTAATTTGCTAAATAAAATGCTTCCTAGCTTTGCAGAAATAAATGTAATTTGGGATCTGTTAAGTGGAAAACAATTTACTTGAAATAGTCCTTCTCCAGTTTTTTTCCTTTTTTTCTCTAGACTGACATGACAGGAAACAGATGAAATTTTACTATTAAGATCAAAGAGTCTGCAGAAAGAAAAGTTTGAAAAAGAAAAGCATGCATTTCTCTCCCTGCACATTATGGTCTTGATATCAGCTGTACACCAAAATCCAGCAAGAGACAAGACTGAGCATCTCAGCCCAGATATTCCAAGGGATTTCAGGCAAGTATCTAATCTCTTTGAAAGTCTCCATTTAATAGCTTGGTCAAAGATTATAATGAAATCCCCTTGAATTTCTCCCAGGTTCCTTCAGTTGAATCCAACATTTACACTTTTAGTTACACTGATTAGGAGGAAGGCAGACAAATCTCTGAGACGGCTCACGTCTGCTGGGCTTTGTTCTATGGTTCTTACACTACAAGCTCCAAGAAAGCACCAAGACTGTTCATATGAATAAGAACTCAACTCCCATTTTATCCCAAAAAGGCTCTGCTGAACAACACTGGTCTTGGGAGTCAGATTTTGACTTGAGAGTTTAATACGTACTGGCCACCCTTGGGCCCTTACATTCACTGAGTACGAGCTCTGAAATAACTAAACTGTGATGAACACTTTTGAAAAGGCAATTGAAAATTCACAGCAGAAGTTCTCAATTGCCCAGCAAAGCAAACGAGAACGTGGCCATTACTTTTGCAGCCAGCACAGTTTGCTTCCAGGAGGATTTATTTTGCAGAAGACTGTGTGAGACTGTTCTCTGCACTTGCCATGCAGACGAGCTGCTGGATGTTTACACAGAAGGAATGGGGTCTCTCCAATAAAAAGCACTATGTGCTGGAGTAGCTCCATTAATCTCCCATCACAGTTTTCCATAAAGCTGTAAAATCTGAGCCTGAGCAGTGCTCAGTGGAAGCAGAGCCTTTCCTCCTCCCAGGGAGCTCAGCCTGGGAGGGACCAAGCTGTGCCTGTCTGCCTGGGCACTGGAATTTGGCAGTGGCTGCTGGGGCTGGGGACACAGGGATGGACAATTCCCCTGGTGAAGTGGCTGTGCACACAGATCTGAGTGCAGCAGCTGAGCTGCTGGCCCCACACGATTTTTCACATGAATTCTCATGTGTAAAACAAGGCTTGATCATCAGCCTGAGGTGCTCACATCTGTAGTTTTTGCAGCAAAGCAGTTCCTTCAAACACAAGCAAAGTTGTATTAATAAAAAGTGGAAAAAAAAAAGGCTTTGGTGACTGATGACAGCAGAAGATGGAGCACTTTCTAACCATGACCTGGTACGTCTAAAGAAGATTTAAGAATATTTTTCTCACAATTGTTCAATGAGATATTTGGAACAGAGAGGAGGGGAAGGAGAAGGGGTGAAATGGCAACTGTCTAGTATGTCAGACATGACAGTCAAATGTTACCAGAACTCAATCCTGGAGAAATATGGACTTCACAGTAAAGGTTGCTTAAAACAAAAGCCCATTTATCTGAATACTGAAGACATTTAATCAATTTACATGAAGGATTTCAAAATTAGTCAGACTGTAATGAACTATGAAATACTGATTAATGAATTTTTGCAATGTTTGATTAGAAACTTAACATGTATGCTAGCACATTTTGCCATCACTGCATTTATAAGATATATTTGTTTCTTGAAATTACCAGAGTATAAACAGTGCCTGGTTTATGGAGCTAAACATCTTTACCATATTTACCAAGCATTTTATTTTCAAAGTTATTTGTGAGAATTTTTAACTGACTAAAATCTCTTCCTAAATTCAATAAATAACAAAACAGCACTTGCATATTTGCCTCTCCTTTCTCTTTCTTTTGCTACACTGTTTACTACAACCTCTCAGATCTTCCTGATAGCACATTAAGCAATCTCTCATCAGCCATTTGGGTTCCCTTTTCTCGTCTCCTACTCATAGTGAGCAAAAGGTCAAATTATATTTAATAAATAACACTAAATATAACTTATACAGAGTATATCTAGTACTTGTATGGAGTATATAGTGTCTAAAGTTTTGCAGAAATTCAGGCCATTGGCCAAAAATTTTACTGCCTATAAAGCAACCAAGGAAAACTGGGCCAGTGTTTTGTGCCACAGTCAGTGGGAATTTTACTATTGATTTCATAGGGAATCAAGAACAAACAGGCAGTAACAAAATAAATGCACCTCAAGACCATTTAATTCTATGGCCAAAATAGGGCTTCAACAGGGTATTGTTAAAATACCCTGCTTTCATATCTGCAGTGGCAAGGTTCACAAAGAAAGGAATCATGTTTAGATGCTTATAAGTGCATCTTATACAATGAAGAAACTAGTTGTATGCAAAACAGCCCCTTCTATGAAAATTAAAAAGTTACTTCTGCATATTTGTCTTTATTATTGTCTTTAGCACTTGTCTGATACCAATTAATGAGTTAGGCTGACATCACTTTTTGCCATTACACAGCAAGTCCCCATTAAGGAGGAGACCCAGAGTCCCTGCCTCACTGTCATTTTTTGGCTAATTAGCCAAAGTGGTCAGCTCTGGGACTCCTAAATGCTAACAAGTGAGACATTGAGTAGGTTCTAGTTATTGGCTCAGTCCCCATTTTTTAAACCACAGATACTCCTGAAGACATTAATCACTCATTCCCGTCATTATTTTTTGAAGGACATTTTTATATCACTTTAAAGTTTACTCTCAAAATACATTTCTTCTATTTGAATCACACGTACCAGTCACCAAGTAAATTATGTTCTGAGCCCTTAATTTTATTTTTTCTTATGCTTTCTTAGAATAGCCATAATCTCATTAATTAGAGTCTCATAATCTGAGCAAGATAACAAAAAAGAAAAAAGCCTTCCTTTCCTGACAATATTATTCTAACTAAAAATTATAATTGGTAACAAAGTTAACAAACCTAGAATTAGATAACATACATCAGGAGGTCATCAAGTGTAACAGAATGTCAGTGAATGATTTTTTAAAAGTATTAGTATAACAATCTGGTTTCATAATTGGTGAGCTGTAGCTTCTTTTTATTGCATGTAAAATGAAGAGATTCCTTCATCCACAGTGAAAAATGGAAAATCATTCAGTTTGGGGTTTTTGGTTGCTAATAGCAACAAATACTGGAATATTGCCATCTGGCCTCTTGTTTTAAATGAGATTTGAATAATCAATTTAATAATGGATAGAGTACATACTTAAAGAAATAATCACTTGTCATATCTTAAGAAAACTTTGGTATAAAAAAATCCATTGTATGACAATGCAGAGCACATAAGTATCAAAAGAGATGAGGTAATTTTTATTTTCGTTACTGTTGCCTCAAAACCTCAAGCTTACAAGGTTCTAAGCCATCCCATCAAACATCTAATAATGAGGGGAAATGGCTAAGAGCAATTGGTTTGTTACAGACACTCAAACCCAGTAACCACCAGAGGGATTAAACCATGTAGAATGGCATTTTGAACACGCTTCTAAGTCCTATGGTCTCCATAATAAAAGGAACAAAATTAAACACAGCAGAGAGAAAAAAGACAAAACAGGTCAAATATTCATGTTACTATTGCTGCTTCAGACAAGATGAAATGAGTTCAGAACATGGGAGTTCTGAAGTTACAAGTGTTTTCTTCATTTATAGGATGTTTCTATAGCTGGCAAAGTGCTCCCACACACTGCGGTGAGACCAGAAACAGGCTCTGGGTGTTGATTCTGTCCTGGAAATCCTGGACTAACAAAGACACTTTTTTTCTGAATTTGCATATTAGACTGCCCTCACAGGAGAAATAAATAGGCTTCAGGTGCTTGACCATGGCAAATTGGGAAAAGATAGCACTCTGGAATAAACAAGATAAATGTTAATCACAGATTTTATCAATGTTGATTTTGACTGGAAATCAAGGTAACTGTTTTCAACTAACTTTGTATGAGTTAAGCTCATCCATTTAATGAGAAATTATTCTCTTGAAAAGCCTCACCCTTGAACTGTGCATTTGCTGTAAAAAATGCAGCTTGTGCATAGAGGCATTTCTATAGCAGTAAACAGAGACTGACTCCATTTACACCTCGTTAGGAAAGAAGGTGCTGCAAGCAAGACTGGCACATCTTCCCTTCCCAAGTACCACAGACTTCCAGCTACAAATAGAGAAAGTGTCTGGGCACGAGGTTCGGCCTGGGGTTTGGTCAATTTTATAGAGTTTGGGGCTTATAAATAAAACAGGCTTTACATTACACAGCAGTGCCAACAAAATCATCATTGCAACTGTGTTCTCACTGGTGACTGGCAGGTGACACCAGCACTGCCACTCCAGTGACAGTGACAGGCTCTGCCATCCAGCAGGGCTGCACCAACTGGCACGGGCCATTTCCCACTTCCAGGAACCTGTGGACTAGTTATGGCTTTATCCCACAAATGGAAAGTACATTTTGATAATGAGTGATGCCAATATTGGAATGTATAAATGCATCGGTATGATCTGAGCCACTGTACGGTGATACATATTTTTAATTAGTGAAAATATAAAAGTGTCAGGTGGTCAGAAAATAATAAAAGCTCTATAGATGAGCTCTTTAGCTTGGTCAGGTAGGTTCACAAGTTGCAGTTTCACAGGGAGTGAATCACAAGGGGAAACTGGCAGAAATTTTTAAGCCTTTATTTCAACACTTATTACTGTTTACAGCAGTTCCTAGTGACCATTTATCTCTGACATTTATAAAACACTAATCACCATGGAAATGCCTAGTATATATCCCCATCAAGAAAGACAGAAAGTCACTGCCTTCTTTATTGTGTCTTTTACCAGAGAATTAATATCTGTATGCTTTTCCATGCAATATTCTATTTTAATATAAACTTCTTCCAGTAGCTAAACATATTTTAAAAACCTTTAAATATGGAAAAGGACAGACTGTTAATTAACTTCCTCTGACTCGCTTTTAAATCATGGGAGGGAAAAAAGAGCTGATAATGGTCTTTCAGCAATTGAAAGGAGAAGGAATTTTCAACCAGGAAACATAGGGGAAACCGCTCTGCCAAGGACCTCGAGAAACAGGTCTTGCTCACCCAAAGAAGTTCGCAACATATAAATCCATAAGCTCCTAAGGAAAACAGACACTAAATTTCAAACTTAACACATCTCATACTACTGAATTAAATAAAGTTTTCCAACAGAGGGAAACACAGTGTCTTGACAATTCTCTGAAAAGCTTGACAAGAATAACAGAGTTTATTAAAGAAAAAAAATTAAAAGGTATCCAACAAAAGAGTATATGATTTCTAGCTTATATCTGCGCTGGGAACTAAAAGAAAGCTCACAGAGTGGGCTGCTACAGAGCCAGGAATCCAGGACTACCTAAGTCCAGGTTTATCATCCCCCAGCCACCTGGGTCTTGCTCTCAAGGGCTGTAACTCTGCCATACAGATTGTCTCCTGCCCCAAGAGAGGGCACATCACAGGAAGGAACTCTCTAGAAGAGCAGGGAGCATTTTTCCTCATCAGATGGCACAGATATCAATCAGAATACAACCAAACGCTAAAGATAAATCCTCGAAGAGTAAGAAAGAGCTCTGTCTGTGTGACTGCAGTACTGGTGCTCTGTGCCAGGCTGAGGTGCAGCAGTGAGCACAGGGCTCTGGGCTGAGTTTTACCAGGCACAGCAGCTCCTACTGCTGATCATTGCCAAGCCTTCTTCTGAAAAATGCCACTTTCAATTTTCCGTTGAAGAAAAGCATTCCAATAGCATGGATTAAATGCTATCCATTTCTTAAGAAATTAGGTTTTCTTTCCTATTGCTGAAGTTTGTATCTTTGGGTTACTAGCATTTAAGAAGGTACTCAAAAATAATTTCTATAAGGGCATATCCTCATAAAGCCCTTTCATAGGCAAAGCACCTCAAAGAAAATATTTTTCCTTTTTCTTCATTTTAGCAAGACAAGAGGCATAACATTACAATCAGAGAGAAAAGCTGTCCTTATTCTCTGACAATCATAACATTAGTAAGCCAGATGTTGCTTTCACCTGCACCTAGAGCAATATATTTCTACCTCATTTAATAAAACACAATTGGAATTGTGGCTCAGAAAGTGCTGGGAAAATACAAAAATACAAAACAGATGTGCAAGGACAGTTATAGTTGTATGGACACAGTAAAACCCTTGATTTCATAAGTCTTCTTGTGATCTGTAAGCTTATCATGCTATTTAAAGCCATACACCATTCTCAATAATTTTTTGTTCCCAAAATTCATACAAACACAGTTCACCAAAGACTTATTCTTACAAAGTATTCTGAAATTCCTTCTCTAAAGTTAACAGAATGAATTAGTTTTCACTAGAGAGAACTTCACCGAAATCTTCAGAGAATTAAAGGAACATGAGATTATCAACACTGAAATCATTCATAGGGAAGTATTTGCATGGTAAGCTGTAGTAAGGAGACAAGATTCAGACAAAAGTAAACCTCAGGATATTCCTTGCAATATAGCTCCTCAAAGATGAGGGCCTGAGGGCTGACCCTGCATGCCTGAACATCACCCAGTGATGCCTCTTTGCATAGTACTCAGAAAGAAAAGGAAAGTACATAGAAAGAAAGGGATCCTCAAAATTCATCCTGCATAATGGAGAAATGCTCAACACAGCAAACACAGCATTGCAGAAAAGTTGTAGTGACACTGAAATTTTGGCCAGTTAGGATTGCTCTGAAGCTCTCCACCAGCTTGATTCCATTTATCATTCTTTTAAATGTGCAGGTTTATGAAACACTCAAATCACCAGAGCTGGTCCACATGATACCATCACATAGGGCAGGGCTGGGCATATTCCAAGAAGAAAAATTCAAGGTTTTTTTCAAAAGTAGCTACAAACAGACCTTTTACTTTTAGATCTTTTTTTTCCTTTTGGCACCTTTGTCACTTTGTTAACTTAAATGACAAACTTTACTAAAAATTTGCTATTCAATCTAGTAATTTGCTCAGCATGTTCCCTGGTGCACATTCAAATGGTCCAGGGATGTTGTTACAGAGTAAAGGACTTTGCATGGCAAATGCTGAGTGACTCAGATTTTTTAAAAGGAGCCTGGAAAACATCCCATGCAATGCATCTGCTCTTCTACCATAAAATCCTGAGGCTAAGGTTTCCTAAGTAGGAGGGAAATATGATTTTGTACTTGGCATCAATATGAACTCTACCACATTCATTTTCTTCTGTGGAAAAACAGAGGGAGATGTGACCCTTCTGATTCTCCCACATAACTCTATAAACTACAAAATATATGGCTTGTTCTAACAGGACAAGATCTGTAAAACTCCATGAGAGCTGTTGCTGATCCAGAGGCCCTGCTGCTTGTGTCTGAAACGTGGGGCATAAGAACATGGAATAAAAACTCATGGGAAACAGGCCTGAACAAATGGAGTGCAAGAAGGAATGCAGAGTGTGGATGCAAGCAGGGAATACAGGCTGCAAGCTGAAGGGAAGGTGGAGTGGGAGTTTCAAAAAAAGCCAGGCAGGGAAGACTCACCTTTTTTTCCAAAGTTCCATCTTTGGATTAATCACTGGCAAGTCTGTGGAAGTCTGAGGTGTTTCCAGATGTTTTCATTATGGCTTTTTGTAACAGTCCCATGGGCTCATCTTGGCACACCTTGATAGCACATGTTTTAAGTCTGCAGGAAAACAGAGATGTACCTTCATGGACTTCTAGCAAGCATCCTCCATAACTTCTTTCTGGAATATAAGGAGGAAACCCTCAGGAAGCATTTTTACTCTCTTCAGTGAAGATGGACAAAATTTTGGGGCATGAAGGTCATTTTCTCAGGTTCTCATTTGTTAATCACAATGTTTACATTACACAGAATATTAAAACTCACTGTTATTAACCTCCAGTACCCCCTTTTTGAGACACAAGGCAGACCAAGATGCTGTGCCCAGCCTGCAAGGTGGCAGTTTGTGACAAAGAGAACAATCTGACAGGTTTCCTCTCAGTTTACCATCCAAGGACTGCAAACAGCTGGTCTGGGATGTTCTGTGGGGGGGCAGCAAAGGAAGGCTGTGTGCCTGCCCCGTTCCAAAGCTTTACATGCTCAGACTGAGCCCTGTGCAGAAGCAAGGCAGGAAGATTGTCCTGCCCTTGCAGAGCTGAGCTCCAGCCCTGCCAGCCCATGGGAGTGGCAGCCAGAGCAGGAAACTGGGGACAGATTACAGCAGAAGCCATACTGGAAATTTCCAGAAAAAAGAAAGTGTCTGGCAACATCATGGATCCAACCTGAGGAGCTGAGTAAAAAAGAAATTTCCTAGAAAGCAGAGAGACTCTGTGAAGTTTGGTTTACTCCAGAAGCCGCTATGGACTGAAAAACAAAACAGGAAGACTACCTCTTTGCCAACCTCTGGCAGGCAGGAGTAATTTATTTTAATCCCATTTTGTGGAGGATTTCCCTCATTCAGCAGTTCTGTTTGCACCTTGTTACAGAGTTATTTTGCTTTACATCATTATTAGTGTATTTTGATTAATATATCCTAAAAAATGGGAAGCATTTTGGCTTGCTGATTTTACAGGAAAAAGCAGGGGCAGATTCACCTCTGGTAGTCCAATATTCCAGCTCACACTGGTTCTGCTGATAAAACCCAGTAATTAAATACAGCAGCTGGGTCTGTGTTTCAGCTATACTATAGCAACAGTGGAAGTATGGATCCATGACATGAAGTAGCAATGTTTCAAGTCTGTCATGAACCAAAGTGCACAGAACAGGTCTTGATTTTTCCATAAGGAAAAATACTGTTTGGGACCTCAGAACAGAAGCATAAATTCAGAAGCACTGAGACAGAACTGTGCATGCCCAGATAATCCCTGGTCCGTGCCAGAATCACTGGTCCAGCAGTTCTTCTCTTGGTATGTTTTCATAGAAATAGCAATATATATTTGAGAAGCATTAATAAGCAAACAAAGTATCCTTTCTTCCAATTCTTTTACTTGTTTAATGTGTCAGTCAGCAAACAGGACACAAAATGATGAAAGAAAATCCACTACACTGCAGGTGCAAGTCTTTTTTAGGGTAATGGAATAACTAGAAGTCTCTGGCAAACCAATATTTTCTTCCTACAATAGTCCCTATCCAAAATGATGGATTATGATTTCCAAGAAACAGCAAACATTAGGGCTTAATTCCTTTAGAAGCAGCAGAAGTCTAGGGCACATGAGAGATGGCTGAATTGGAGCAGTAAGGGTCAGCCAGTGTATTAATAAAGAGTAGAAGCAGGAGCAGCTTTAATGTTTCATGCATGCACACGTGTGCTCATAGAGACAGGACAGGTCGATACGCTCTCAGAGCCACAACGAGGAAATGAGGGATGTACTGCAGATAGAATTAGTACCTATTTGTATCCTAAATGCAATATGCAGAATACTTTTATAAGAAAAGTATTATGACACAGTAATTTGGCCATGAGAGGGTAATTGACTTAAGATATTCTGATAAAGATCGATTGCCAGGGTTTGGAGTTATGACACCAACAAAGTTACAATGACATTAGCACAAAGAGAGAGACACAAATCCATTATAAAGATACAATCAAATATTCAAAAAAGCCTGGCATGCTCATTACTTATTCATGCTAATACAAGTATATTAAGAAATCTAAACAGTGTTAGCATTCAATCACTCACAAACCAAATGAGGTTTTGCATTTATCAGCCACCAGTCATCAAGAATGTAACATTAGCTGTACAAAGGTGGTAATATGACATAACTGGAGATATTTATATCAGCCTACACAGACTGAGAGATACAGTAGGATTTATTAAAGTGAGTAATGCCTTCACATTCAGCACAGCAATAAAAGAAATAGCTGTGCAGAAGTCATTTCCCCAGACAATAAGATTTACCTTCACAATCACCTAAAGAAGTTGTGTATGCTTTCAAGGGTCTGAAACAATCTTCTTACCATTAATAACAATTTGGAGCTTAACTTTGCAAATACAGAATTGAGTGCTGAAATTTTTAAAACATACCCCAAAAACCAAGTGAGCAGTCAGGGTGTCTGTCTAGCTGGGATTTAGCAATTTTTTTTTCCTTAGGCTGGTTAAAAGAACACCAAGGTTAATTGAGGCTCAAATGGATGTATAGGTTTAATAAAACTCCTTCCATTTTGCACTTGAATGTCAGATGGTTTCATCACCTGCTGGCCCAACACCTTCAACTTTTCCAGTTGTCCATTTTGACACATTCCACTGCAGATTCCTACACATTGCACCAACTGCCCTTGCTTTCCTCACTGAGCGCTCAACCGTTACCATTTTCAGGTTGGGTGAGAAGGAGAAAGCAAACTCTGATCACCAACACAACAACATCCAAGCAATTCCAGAGTTAAGCAAAAAGCTAAAGGTCGCAATGTGGTGCATGACACAGCTCCTGGTGTAAGGACACAGTGCATCTGCAGGGGATGTTTACACTTGCTCTACAGCAGCACTTGAGCAAGGCATTGCTCTGGTTTGATGCTGATGACATGCCATTTATAAACTGTGACTGATAAGCCTAATGCCCCTGAAATCAGATAAAACTTTGATAAATGACTTCTTAGTGAGCAGGCTGCAAAGCCACTTCTGTCCACGTTCAGCCACCCTGCTGCAATCAGCAGCATTTTGTTTAATCAAGGGTTCAGACAACAACACATTTGAAAGCTATCACACCATTAAGAGATGTGGAGATACTCTTTTCCTGAAGGATACATTAAGACAGAAAACTACAAAAACTAAACTCTTTCTGTAACAGTTTTTACAGCACGAGTACTTGCTAGGAAAACCCATGGAATTTAAAGATGACTTTTATTATGAGGGCTTTTACCACATTCTGTGGTGACAAGACTTGAGAGAGATCCTGTAGCAGAATCACACACGCATGGTAGCACAGTCATTTTCTCCTTCACAGGTAAATAAAAAGACCACTCATGCTTTAACAAAAAGAACATATTATGCAAGAGTGGTTTAAATACCAAAATGACAAAAGGAGCCCCAGAACTACAGCAGTGTAGGAAAAAAATAGAATATTACAGTCAATGCAAAATAAAACTGTGCCAAGGCTGCCAAAGCCGTGCCACTTCTTTTCTACAGCTTCCATAAAAATACAATATGAATTTATGGTGATGTCAAAAAGTACGAGGTGCAGAAGATCAAGTGGAGACTGATCTGTTTGTACCCTGAGCACATCAGCCTGCTCAGCAGAATAAGCTAACAATTCATAGATCCTAAACACTGTCTATTTACACCCTCCCTCTGGATTGTGTACACAGGGCACGTGTGGCTGAGTGCAGAAGGATAATATTGTTCATTTGATCTTCACCCAGTGCGACCAAATTTCCAGATTAGCATGTGATTTTTGAGACAGAAGGGTAGCATTGTGTTTGTTACTTTCTGGGGCTGGTTAACTGCCGTGTGAGGTAAATTATTTCATTTTAAGCAGAAATATTATTCATATGTCAGGTTTTTAAATTTAACTCTGATCCTGAACAAGAGAGCAGAACAGAGTTACAAGGCTTCCAGAGCTGACAAAGCCAGAAGACAAATCAACAATTAAGAAGGGGGTGGGTGAGCAATTACTTATCAAACATATAGCTCTCAATTATTTGAGGAAACCTGTTTACATCTCCAAGCACAGAGCAGATATATGTTCGCCACGTTTTGGAAGGAAACAGCTTGACCATCCTCAGTGAAGGAACAGGCTGCTAAGCTAAGAAGAAGCAGTATCCAGTAGCACTAATGAAATAATCTAGTGCAGGCACTGCTTTAGTAGTGATTTTCTTACAGCCAGGAGACTTAAGGGAAAGCATGTTTTTAAAGAAGCTGAAGGATAGGATAAGGATTTTAATGAATGGTGACAAAATCCCATTTTTCAGCCCTTAACATCCTCTGTGAGAAGAGGGCAGAATGACTAACAGTGACCTGTGAAGCAGCTGGACTGTGCAGCAAATAGTGACAATTAAAATCGAAATCATGATAATCAGAGTTCCCAGGTAAGGCAAGTTAATGAAGCCAAGATCTACACACCCTTGCCCTGGCTTTCTCTTCACCTATGGCAAAAACCAGCCAAGTACAGAATAATGCAAAATCACCAGGTACAACTAATATCATCCTCAAAGACAACCTCTGCTTTGTCTTTGGAAATTAAACAGGAAGCAGAATTATCCAGATAAAGAAGATTTGGGTTGATCTAAAGAAGCAACTTTCACCCTGTCACAACAAATGACAAATTGAAAACTTCTCCAAAATGCAGGTCTATAACTAAATCCTGCTATTGAATGAAATAATTGGGACCAAGGTAACACATGCAACATCACTCCAAGCACTGCCTCCCTGCCTGGGGACCATTAATCTTTCTTTGCCCAGTTTCCACTTCCTCTTGGAAAGAGAACTAAATGATAAAGAGATAAATCTACCTAGTACAGCACACAAAATAATACACTGTTTCCTAATTTAACCCTTCACTTATTGTTTTATGCTTTTTAGTATTTCCAGAGTACTCCACATATAGATGGTTAAGATATTAAGTGACTAAACACCTGGTTTGGAGTGGTAACTTGAAGCAGACATTTCACCTTTTTCTGACATTCACCCTCACAGAACCATTAAGACTCACCCTGAAAACTCTGGGACAGCCCCAGCACTGATCTCCACAGATGCAGCAGATAATGATTTGACATCAGGGCTCCATGAGCTTCTGAGGGAAGAGTTCAGACTACTGCATATCAACAAAACCTCTGGTTACTGAGTGGTTATGTACATTAGAATGTGGCAACTGAGCCAGACATGCCTGAGCTGCTCTAAAACTCAGTCTGACTTTTGTATCACACTTGTCAAAGAATAGGAAAGAGTAGAAGGCAATGAAAGCAATAAAATCAGCTAGAGAGCAATATTTAATGCCAATTTTTTTCCCCTAAGAAACTATAGAGTGTAATATGAGATTCTTCTCTCCTAAAGATTTCTTGACCTAAGATTTCAGCCTCAGCTAAACAGATCTACTTTAGTACAGCACACATTGTCCTGAATGTACATCCAAGGGAAGGGTTTTGCACAGCGAAGTGAGAGCCAGCAGTGCTGGGAGCATAAAGAGAGAAGGCAAGAACTGCTGCTCTGTCTTGTTCAAGAAATCCAGGCCTGAATCATCCGGGTAAAGGAAAAGTCAGGAACATGATAAACTTCCCTTCAGTTTTGACTTAATTATGTAATCTCTTATAAAATAAAGATTTAACTTGAAACTTTTTGAATTCTCCAGACGTATTCAGAATGGGGAGGGGCGGCAGGTGGGGATGGGGCATGTAAAAGTTCCACTTTAGCTCCATAAGCCTTTCTGGTTTGGATTCATGAGATATCTCAGTATTGACAGCCACGAGTCAGCACAGCTTTCCTTTGAAATCTGGAAAACTCTATAAATCATGGGAAGGCCATGATCTCCCCCCAAAGAAATTCATCTTTCTTATCATCCTATCTGCTTTCTTCTGTAATCTGTAAACTTCCCTTTTAAATTTCCTCTTCTCTGTTCATCTCTCTCATGAGTCCTACCTGATACCTCTCTTTCTCAAATCTGCTTATGAAAGGACAGCTCTCCTTCATGCAGTTGCTCTGATGACCTCCTTAGTAGTTCTTATTTCATCACAAAATAAGCTTCTGGTTGGACTCTTACATTCCAAATAAGTATTTCTCACCAGAATCTGTAGGCTTAATGCAACACAATCAGGAGAATAAAGTAACTAAAACTCATGTGTCAAGAACTATGCAAAGAAAATACCATTAAAAGGAAATAAAGGAGTTAAAAGGCAACTGGATATTTCTGAGTATTTTCTTTGCTTTTATCCTATCTCCTGGCACAGTATAGAAAATTTGGGCAAACAACTCAGATTTAATATAAATCAACTCATCGAGAAGCCAGAGTGCATGACTGCAAAAGATCTGTTCTGCACAGAACTGGCTTTTCCTGGAGAGCAAAGCCAAGATGAAACTGGCAAAAGTTTAACATGATGCATTCTGTCAACTTTTAATTTGATTTCATAATTCAAAAGGGTATTAAGCCCTTTTTAAGGACACAGGATCATCTCAGCTGAATGTCAGGTATGGTCCATCTAGAGGTACTGAAAAGATGTCCATCAGTGCTAATGATACCCCAAGCTGCATTCTGACTGTCCATGGCAGCTGAGAAAACTGGGAGCAATAGGATATTGCTTGGTAATAGAAGCAGCACAGAGGAGCACACAAATTCAGAAACGTGCTAATATTTCAACTAATGTTAATGAAATCCTGAGACAGACTAGGGAAGCTTAAGATGTAGACCACGTGTTATCCACATTCAAAAGAGTAAACACAGAAAGGTCTGGAATTTGGGAAAGCAAATTTTCTGCCTAAAGGAATCAGCTTTTGATTAAGCACTTGACTTTTGTAGTAAATAACATTAAAATAAAGCACTTGAATTTCACCAATATTATAAAATTAAAGTACAAAAACCACTAACTGCCATGGACAAATGTTTGCCATTATATTGAAAGAGAATAAGGGGTGGGTTCTGTGAGAACTTGACATTTATCATTCAAGTGAGGAGAGATCCTGTGAATCTCAAATAACACAGCTAAGAGCAAGTTAAGTGACTTTTTTTTCTCTCACAGATGGAATGATGCTACATCTTCCTACAGCCCATCCTGTATTCTGTTTCAGCTGTGTAATGACATGCAGAGGTTTCAGGAGAAATGTGGAAAGCAGAAAACTGCTGTCCTCCTGAAATCCTCATAGCAGACACCCAGTAAACCTGCAGAGTGGAGTGTCACTTACTCCCAGCTGACTCACACATCTTATGGCAAAAATAAAGGAGTTTTTCCATCCCCTGCACACAGACACACAGGCTCCCAATGTTTTATCGTGCAATGCTGCCTGTCTCAAGTTCAGATTTCAATATTTTCATAAAATATGACCTAAGTGCACTCATATTTCATGAATAGCTTCCAACTGAAACTAACCTATGGCTGTCCAAATAAGTAAATGAAGTATCCTGTCTTAGTGATACAATAAACATTTCACTAGAGGTCTGCTGGTTCTTAATTTACAAAGTTATTCAGCCTCTAGATAATCCAGCTGAATGCATGTAACTTCTACCTTTTAAGAAAATTTAACACACAAACCACAGTACCCCCATTATTTCAGCCTCTGAAAATGCTTTTACACCTAAGTGTAAATGCTTGCTGTGTAAAATGCTTTTGCACAGCAAGTGCTGTACTTCTGCCACAAAAGATTGTAAAAGAATAAAAGTGTCTCCTACTACAAACAATGAAAGAAGACAAGTATCATTCAAATTTCCCTTCACACTTCTTAACTGGAAAGATACAGGATTGATCCAAACTGTTCTGAGCCTTGTTACTGTGAGGTTTCTAGCTCAGTAGTCATTTTTTGCTTGACATTTTCTATTCATATCATCATACAACCCGACCTCTACCTCGTATCAAAATTCATACAGGGCATTATCAGAGATTATCAGAGATATTTTAATAAAGAATCACCCTTTTCAGGATTCTGTCCTTTGACAGAAACTTCTCCCCCTTGATTCCTGAAGACACATAAAAATTCCATCATACCACATTTATGCAAAGATGATCAACTAAAAGTTAGTAAACAGAAAATTAGATGGGTTCTCAGGGGTCACTTACGTTTGCTCCTTGGCCTTTTTTGTTGTCAGGTCTGACCATACCCAAGAGAGTCACTGCAAAGGAGCCGTGTTGTGAAAACTGAAAATCATGACACAAGACTGGCAGAAAAGTCAGGTGCTGGAGTCAATAAAGCTGTTCAAAAGATTCCTATCAAACTGACTAGAAATAAGTGAATTTTGTGGGGTTCTACTGCTGTCTTAGAGCTATCACTGAAAACATAAACGGAAGGCAAAGGCAACTGGAAAAGATAAGGGGGTTTTAATAGCTTAAGGAAAATAATACCCTCTCCCACTCTGCTTTGAATCATTGCCTCATTTGGAAGATAATTTTCACAAGTTTTGAAAGAAACACCGTTGTCATAGTGGAAAAGTTCATCCATCCACTGGAAGCACCAGGCCCTTCCTGGATGGAGCACTCAGGGGAGAGCCAGTCCTGACTGGAGCCAACCTACTGAATAACACACACAGGTCCACTTGTCAGTCAAAAGGTTTTAAAGGAACTAGGTAGGATGATTAAAAGGAAGGGTTAAGATGAAGCTATACAAAGATCTCTGACAAGTTCTAGTCCCAGCTAAGGAAAAAATGTACAAAAACCATCCTAAAGTGACCTTTTCTAGTCAGCTGAATGTATTCAAAATATTCATTTCTTGTAAAATACTGGCTTTCAATTTTCCTTTTTTTTTCAATAATTCAAGCAATTAGGAAGGATTTTCAATAAAAATATATGCTTGTATTTGCCAAAAAATTGAAGTAATATCAAATACATAAGGAAGACTGCATACCTCAGTAATACCTCAACTAGTAAGGCTTCCTGCAAATCATTAATCAACGAAGTTGGCACTATTAGTTGATCTTCTATTCTACCCAATCTGTAAAAAGTTTTTTATTTAATGGTAAAAAACAGATTAGAATTGAAACCAAGCCTTTTTATTTATAGGAAATCCAAGGTACAACTTTTAACAGGTTTATTTAAAAACAATTTAATAGCTAAATGATCTATGTTTTACCTGAACATGCATTCTCATTAAAAGCAAAGTAAATATCTCTGAATACAGACACATTCTATGCCATTCTCTTTATTACTTAATTTCCCAGGAATCTCAGCATGATCTGAATAAATTATGCTGACAATACGACAATATAAATGATAAATCAACAGCACAATTTTAGTGATATATAGCATGAAAAGTAAATAATAACCAGCACTGCTAATTGGCTGGCTACCTGGCAACAAATCAGTGAGCAAGCAACTCCACTGGTAATGCTTCAGCTGTGCACCACCCTAATCATTAAGCATTTCTAGCTATTCTAAGTTATTTCTACTGGTTTTTATACAAAACTGTATTGTAGCATAAAATAATGCCAGAAACTCTTGTTGGAAAAAATCCAAAAAAAAACCTAACTTGCACATTGACATCATCTGGATGTTATGAACCCACTCCTGCATTGCGTGGCACAATCATTCATCAAATCAGAATGTGTTTTACTTGAAAAGCTGAAATAGGACATTTAGAGACTGAAGGTATCTACCAGAAGAGCCTGTAGTCTTTGCTTTGGGACTTTATTTACAGTCCCAAGACAAAAGACACATATGTAAGTGTAAATCCTACTTTCCATCAAAGGCTAAAGATTCCCTGAGCTCTGATGGGGAGAAGAGAATCCTCCTTCAGCACAAGACTTCCCCAGAGCTCCTTAGCTCTGGAGAGCAGGAGGGCAGAGCCAGGCTGTGACATTCGGGGACTCTGAGCAGCCTGGCTCCCTCCCTCCTAAACTGCACCCTCGTGGCAGCCCCAGGCTGGAGGGAGAAGTTACACTAATCACAGGAGTGTGTGGCCTAATTCAGCATTCCACCCCATTGCCTGTAGCAAACAGGTTCCAGGATTTGTGGGGGAAAAAGAAAACAAACAAAATCATCACTATCCCAAAGGAAGACAGAAAATTTTGTCAAAGGATAAGGATTAGCTTGTGCTTTCCTACTTTATTTCACTGCATCTCTGAGAACTGCCTCACAAACACGGTTGTCCAATTTTGTTTTGTTTCCTAATCCTGCCACACTTTTCAGTCCAAAGACCTCCTTCAGCTCTAAGTTCTATCCTGCACACCATCAAAACCTCCTCCTTATCAAGTTTCCATTTGTTGGCACACTTCTCTGTTTGCAGTATGGGACAAAGCCAAGAAAGAAATCAGATTTACCATGTGTAAATCATTCCTTCCCTACAAAGCCTTATCTTCTCAAAACCTTGCTTATCTTCTCATTCACTTAACATAAGCCCCCCTATTTTTACTCTTTGCACGTAAAATTCTCTATGCTTCTGGACACTTTTTATTACTACTGCTTTACTCTCTTTCTTTATGATGTATATTTTCAAGCAGAAAGGTATGAATTCAGCAGTGTATTCAAGGCAAGAGGATATCACTGATAGGTATCATAATATTTGCAGTATTATTTCCCAACCCATTCTTTATTCACCCAAGCATTTTGCTGGCTGCTCGGACCACCGCTGTGAGCTGAGCAGCCGCTGCTATTGAGCTGTCTGCAGTAATGATGATCATGGGGAAACTCCATCCCCACTGAAAGAAAAGGCAAAACTCCCAGAGACTTCAGCAGGATCTGAATTTCACTGAAGTTCTTTCTATCAAGTCGTGGTAGCTAATTTAGAATTAAATCAATGGTTATGAATACTGCAAATAAGTCTACAAAATCTACATTGCAGGAAATTTGTCAAAACTGAGTGTATCTGGATTTCTGCTCCCTAATTGCCTAAATCAGTTACATCTCCAGAATTCCTCAGAGGCTGCTATGGACTTGACTCAGCAAAAATTATTGTCACGTATATTTTTTGCCGTTTATTTTGCACGCCATACACACCTTCATTTGAGTCTTTACAAAGCAAATAAATCCAGTGAATATACTGACTACACCACTGTTAATCCTGAGTCTCTGGGAGCCCTGTTAACTTGTACCTGCTGAACACTGGCCAGGTCTCCATTCTCTTTTATTTTTCCAAGGGTCCAAATGAATTTCATTAAGCTGTTTTTTTTTCTGTAACTGCCCTTTCCTCAGCAAATACAAATATTTCTAGCCTGAGAGGTATCACTTATGATGATTTCCCCATTCCTACTATATGCTCCCTCTTATAAGTATTTTTAAATTGTTATTATTGTTGCTAATGTTTTAAATCCAGATATCTTTCCCCCCATTTCTGCTGAACCTAAATTCACAAACTGATGAAGATTTTGTGCTCCAGAATGGAACAGAGAACAAAAGCTAAATTGACAGCTAGAAAACTAGAAGCTACAGTACTCACTGGATAGCTATGGTTTACAATGCTGCTCTATGGCCAGTCCCATACAGTGTATTTAAGTTAATTTGAAAATACCATGCCTTTCCAGAAGTCTCTACTACCTGGTGCTTATCCAACCATCAGTTTCAGAATTAAGCCATGCAGGAGCAGAACACAATCTCTGTTCCAAACCCTTAATAACACTGCAATCTTTGGTAGCCCTACCAACACTGTTTCTTGATGGAGCATGGTGAAGGTTTACACCGAGACAGCCCCAGTAGTGTGGGCCTCATTCAGGCATTAATTGGTTTTGGATGGTTCTGCACAGTATCACATCAAAGGTACCAACTCAGCAGCAAATAATCTGGGATTTTCCCCATGCACTGCAGTACACTAGGCAGGAAATCTGCATGCTGGTGTGTGCCTAAGTAAACAGGGAGCTGTGAGCCCTTAGGGGAACTAGCTCAGTTATTCAGTATGGATTCTCCTTAGTCCTATCATCCTATGGGGGCTCTTCATGTCTTGAGTCTTCAATTTAATAAACCCACTAAAATTAACAAATCAGCAATTAATACAGAATTAATACAGTTCAGGCATGTTTAAAGTTAAATAAGCACTTAAGTATTTTGCTAAAGAGGAGTTTAAGACAATACCTACTACTTTATTTCCTCTAGGTCATGCTCTTGGTTTCAAATTGCTGAGGTGGCACTGGCAGCCAAACTCAAACTCTGACCAGCCACAAATTCAGGATGAAACAGGTCTTTGGTGTTTAAAATATCCTTTGGTGAGACAGTAACTCAGCAAGACAGCTGGGTCCCTGGCAGTGATAAGATCCTATGTAGCGAAGCAGCAATAATACAGATATCATGAAACATGATGCAATTTTTTTCTGAAAAAGAAACCAAATTAAAAATAATAATAAAAATAATAAAGCCCTAAGCAAGAAAAAAAAAGCAAAACACACACAGAGAAGTATGAAATTTTTTCTTCATGTACCTAATATACCATGGCTGTGGTATCATAATTTTTTCTATAAAACACAAATTATAGATGCGGTGCTATTTCTTTCACCTGCTTTTCCGGAGGAGAATGAAATGTGGATTTGAGGCCAGAGGGAAGTTGTGTCACTGTAAGTGGGGGAAGGCAGAAACAGCTGTTGCCTTGTCCTTTGCAGAGTGGTGGAGTTCTCACACACCTCTCTGCCCCAGTGACATCTCCTTGCTTGAAGACATGCAAATATTCAGGAATGCACACAATACCCAGAAGCATATATGTCCTATGATTTCAATGACAACAGGTTTAATCTTGTTTAAAATTTTTAATTGAAGTAAAAATGTTTTCATTTGGCATATGCTGGCAGCAAATAAAATGATCCTGACGAATGGCATAAAAGTATTAATTATGCTTTGTTCGCTCTATTCTTACTACATTGCTTGTGTGGTTAAAAATTAACTCCATGATCTTATTTAAAACAATACATGTGTCATTTCAGACATTCCTAAAAAGGATTCTTAGTAATAATAAATAGGTTTGCTTGTCAAGAGAAATTTGCTAACAAAGTGAATTCAAGCATCTTAAACAGATAAAATAAAGCAATTACAAATTATGGCAGGATAATATTTTGGTTTATTTTTTTAAAGATTCTTCTAGTTTTATTCATTGATGAATTTTAGTTATGCAGATAAAGACAATAAATGTTTCATGATTATTATGAGCATTCCAGAATCCTCAGACAACCCTAAATATTTCAACATCTGGGAGAAGTATCAGATTCTATCATACCATCTCCATTGTAAATACTAATAATATTGATAAGAATAACTTGAATGATTTTCAAGTAAAACTGTCAAAAGTTATTCTTAACACAGTTAAGCACACATCAGTATTTACTTTGAGGCTGACAGAGCACTGGAGCAGCTGCTAAGGGAGTTTGTGGAGTCCCCCTTTCTGAAGATGTCCCAAACCCACCTGGACATGGTCCTGTGTCACCTCCTCCAGGGGACCCTGCCTTGGCAGGGGGATGGACTCAATGATCTTCAGAGATCCTTTCCAGCCACAATCATCCTCTGATTCTCATCCAGAGGTTCAACAGAAACAAACAGGACTTGGAAAGTCAAATTTGTAGCACATCTGCATTTTTCAGGCATATGTATCCTTACACAAATAAACGTGCACATAACTTAGGTAAGTACAGTCACCCACTATAAGTGATACAAATGCAAACTTCTATGGCTTCAAGTAAAAAAAAATGTCTGCATGGCCTCAAAGAGCTGTTTTTAATATCTGGCCTTTTGAACTCACCTTTCTGCAGCAAAGTCAATGAGGTTCTCCATGAGTGCACATATTTTCCTGGGGACGATGTATCTTATTAATCCCATGATCTAAAGAGATAATACATTTGTCAAAAAATGCGTGCTTTATCAGGATGAATTTGCTCTGACCTAACATCTACTATCTTTTCCCAAGCCAGATGAAATATTCTGCACAAACCTACAAAAGTACTCCTTTCTTTAGTATGGGGGCTTTTTGTGTTTGTGTTGTTTTCTAGCAGTTTAAGAAATTTATGTAGGTTTCATTTTCATCAAGTATTTTTTCCTACCCCATGATTTTTATCTTTTTCTTCTTATTTAGAAACAAATCTACATTAAAGAAAATTCACAACTGCTTTGTATTCCCCAAAAGCCACATGGGAGAAACCAAAACAGAAGAATTCAAGCCCAATCCCAAAAAACCCAAAGCGACACCCTACTTACAGCTGGTGATAAGGCCTGGAATGGGAGGTGGCTGTGGCCAGTGGCTGCCTCAGAGGAGGTGGCCGACACCCACCATGCTCCAGGTCCATGAGTGCTGTGTGACTCAGATCCCCTGCACGGTGCAGAACATCTGTCCTCCAGCACAAAGACTGGCCACAGCAGCCAGGAGCAGCAGAGCTCTCCCAGGCAGTGTCTGGGCTGACACTGCATCTACAGGAAACATAAAATCTGCTTAGGCACTGCCAGGAAAGCTGGCACTGAATTGAGCAGTGGGGGTGTTTGGGAGAAACATTATGGGCAGAAAATTTGTGATGCTTTTGTCAGGGAAGATAATACGTGGAAAGGCTTGACTAGAAATGAATTGCCCTTTGGAAATTACAACCATTTATATGTTTCATCTAACCCTAAAATTCTTAACAACATCCCTTTTAACTATTACAATTTTCAGTCTACATTTTCCTGCTGATGGCTCTTTCGATACAGGCGAATAAATAATTGCCTCCCAAGAATTCACCACCAGTCTGTGCAAGGACAACAAACAGGAAACAAAGCTTCGTGCCCAGAGGGCAATCAATTCACTTTTCTAAGATTTTGCACCAGCATAAAGATCGTTGCCTGAATTTCTGATGTGATGTGGCAAGTGGGCAAAAACATTGGCAAAAGGAGCAGGCAAACACTCAGTGAGACAGCCTGGCAATACTAGAAACATCTTTTCCAGGCCTCAGTGCACACAGCAGCTTTTACAGGACAGTGCCTTTCATGTGAATAATATATAGATGCCTTCAGAAACTGCAGGGAAAGCCTGGGGTTTTCACTTTTTTCTTTTTAAACAGCACAACTACTTTCATCACCTTTTTGTAAATCCTTAATAGTGTGTTATCATTCTGTTTATGTGGGAAGACAGTGCTGTGGCAAAACTTGTTACTGATCGTGGTTTAAATTGTCTGAGGAATTCTCTCTAAGACTTATGAAAGAACAATCTTTTCTGCATAATATCCTTTTATTTTCCCACTCCATTTATTTTGGTAACTGAAATGTGTGTTTACATCTAACTACATAATGTTTTAGCACCTTTGAACTATTTCTAACAATCTTTTTGATCCATATATAGACATAGGAATGTTGGGAATGTAATATATATATATATAATTTTAGACAACAACCATCAGCCTAGTAAGTTAAATGTCTTGTATGCCCTAGAAAGTCAGATTTGAAAGAGAAACTGTATTTAAGAACCTCTGATCTACCCAATGATTCCTTGAAGTATAAACATGTCATTTTACATATCCGAGCTGAAGTACATACCAGCAAATATGAGTAGAAAGCTTGGGGAATGTTTACCTCAGAAACTCTTAATTTAAAAAACTAAAGAAATGTAAAGCCACATAAGAAAGAGTAAGTTGCTTAGATGTAAAAACCAGGTATTTTTACTGTGGCCTTTGTTTAGCATTCTTGATCCTAGTGAAATTATGTCACCCTTCAAAATTCGAGAGCAGTTTTTGCTCTAGTTCTGAAGTCATGCTTACAGCTGTATTGGTATTCAGGCACAGGTCTGAAGAACTGGCTTAAAAATCACCTCCTGCTTCTCTCTGGTTTGAAAACAAAACTGCATTATCTCATCTGGGTATGGCGATGAGTTTGATCTACACCAACTACTACAATGGCATTGTGCACATCAATAAAGAAAAGTGATAATCCTCTAGCAAAAATTAATTTATTAATGAAATGAATAATTAAATCTGCTGAAAAACACATTTGCAGGAAGTTAAGCAAAGGTGTTTTGAATAAGAATGGGGCTTTTTCTTAAATCTATAAGTATAATAGACTTGCTAAAGTAAATAACCCCATGAGTTACTTACCTCATAATGTATTTAGTTATAATATTAAATGGATAAAGTACTTGATCATCTCCCAGGATAATAAAGCTGGTGGTATGGAGAAAAGCCTCCATGGGATTAAGAGAGAGTTAAAACATTTCAAATATGCAATTAAAGGCATTCTAGCATGCCTGTGATCTCTGCTCTGGTTTCTTATTTACAGAGAAGGAAAACTGGCTCAGACCTCCTAGACTAAGACAAGGAAGTATGCAAAATCGAGCAGTCTCTGTGCCAGCTCTTGCTAATCCTTTTCAGTATGGTTTGCTGCTAATTTGTCATGGCACATATTTGCCTTATGTCTAATTAGCATCAAATTGCAAACTGCTATTTGCTAACAATTTGTTGCATCAATCTGCTTGAAAATCTATAGTTTAGAACTGGATTGCAGCTTATTCTGTCTATCAAAATTCTATTTCATACACATCACAGTGAACTATTTGCCTCTAAAAAAAATATTGCGGTGCTCTTCCATACAAAGAAATGTACATTTGAAAAGAATGCCTCTGCAAAGTGGTAGTTTTTGTTCCTTTGTTTCACCCTCCATTTATATTTTGCTATAACATATTTATAACTGGAATTAAATAAAGAACAGCTTGCTCTTTGTTTATAGTTAAATCTAGCTACAACTGCCTCACCCCTAAAACAAAATAGGTACATAGGAAATTATTATCTATACTTTGGAGAATATAGGCAAGACCTTTACTAAAAGAATTTGTGCTGGAATTGGCTCTCAAAATACAGGAAAAAATTTCAGCCAAGGAATTTGCCAGGTTTAGGAACTGGATAATCTCTTCTGTTTGACATCCACAGGTATTAAAACAAACAAATAGCTAAAAATCTTTGTCACAAACAAATACTGTTGCAGAGATGTTCTTCAATGGAATCATAAGTGATGTGGGAGATGTTTATGCATAAGATTTCCTCCCCTGCTATGCCTCATTAGAAACAGATGGAATACTGCTGCCACGTGCATTGCAGGGGATGGATGGAAATGTGTCAGGGCAGGGCCTGGCTCTGGAATTCACGCCAGAGTGGCACAAAATGTTCTAAGCAGTCTCCTCCACTGTATTCCAGGGATGGCATGGGGTCATCAAACCAGCACAGCCACCTGCTGCTTCTTTGGAAGCAGGACTTCAGCTCATGAAAGATGAGGTTTCATATCTAGATGTGGTACAGATGGAAATGATGAGGGTTCTTTTTTCTTCTAATCCACAAAGAATTTGGAATTTCCAAAGTATTACACCTGGAGAAAGCATAATTTATAGGGCTGAGAAAGAGATGGTGGGAGTAAATAATAAAACAAGATGAGAAATCCAAATAGGCAAAATCCATATAAACCCTCTGGGTCACAAACTGCAGTTGCTTCTGCATTTTCCTTTGTCATTTTGATCCAAAATTCCATACTGGGCACCAGACACGTTTTCTCCAAGTTTGAACAAAGTCAGTATAATGCTTGCCTTTCTGTGAGTTGGTGTTTGCTGTAGCAAACAAGTGTAGCCAAATTTTCTGCCCACTTCTATGTAAAGTTTGCATACTTTCTCCTTGTGAGAGAATGAGCCAAGCTCAGTATAAATGTTGTCAAACAAAACGAAAGCTTTCAGAGCTGAGTGAGAAGACAAGTCTGCCTTTGCTGTATCTATACCCAGTAAAAACTCTTCCAAGGTTACAGGGGATGGAATGCAACCTTCACAGGCAGATTGGACAGACATTTAAGAAGTGCTGACTATGAAAATGAACCCAGATCCCCATTCAGCTTCAATGGGGAATGTAGAGTCAGAACCAGGCTCAGAACTTTAGAGTGCTGAAATAAGAACAGTCATAAACACTGACAGAGCAGCTTGAGCTGGAGACTGACTGAGGTGGCCTCCTGAGGTCCCTTTCCACCTGAATTATCCTAAGAACTGCCACCTTATTTCATCAGTTTTTTACTAATTCAGGGCTTTTTTTCTGTATTCTTCATTGCTCTCTAATCAGAGCCAAGTCCAACACACAGATGGATACTGGTGGTCACTGCTGCCTGCAAAAGCACATGGGAGGGCTGGAGGAGAAAACTGCTACAAGTGGTTGGAACAGTTAAGAGAACTCTCTGTTTCCATTAAGATCACAGGACACCCCCTTATTTGCACCACAAGCAATAACAACATATAATTACACCTAAGGGGAAGCTTTACCTTTCCTTTAAAAGCTGGCAATGTGTAAAGGGGCTCACGTTTCCCTGAAACCAGAAAGAAAAAAAAAAAAGCCACAGAAACGTAACAGTGAAGAGGCCATTGTGAGAAGACACCACTTTAAAAATTAGCATCATCCATGTCACAAATATGGACTTTCCCACTATGGAAAAGGGCTCCTGCTTTTCATGGATTGTACCAAAACAGTGCCCATATGAGCTGGACATGAATGGCAAAGTGAGAATACTCACTGAAGGAATACAACTTTTCCTGAGTTTGTTTTATGATTATGAACATGTCATACTTATTTGCAAATGTGTTAATTTCCCAAATTTAATAGAACTTCTCTTCAATTGTATCCCTAACAGACAATATTTTAGAAACTGCATTGATTTCTCTCTGTTTCAAAATTATATAAATATAGTAAGGGCCAATTTTGTGCATAGAAATGGGGATGCAATCTGGGCAGCTAAGCACCTCTTAATCTTCCAATCTGGAGAAATGAATTCAGGCTTTTTCATCTTGGCTGCAGGGAAACCAGTCTGTGTGCCCTGAATTCTCTCCAGATTTTATGGACATGGAATCAGCAGTATGTCCAACAGTAGCCAAAAGAGCTCTGTATCATTCTCAAGTTGGTACAGCTTCAGTGGGAAGTTCAGGAACAATTTTTCACAGCTCCCTAAACTGAGAGTGATTTGAGGTCAGCAGAGCTCACGTATTCTACGAGCATGCAGAAAAAAAGGATTCATTCATTGTCTTCTGTATAACAATGCTGGTTTGCTTGAACTGAAGTGCTGTTTTTCCATTTCTACATAAGTTGTTCATAGTTTCTGTAAAATAAAACCAAGATTTTCCTATGTTAGAAGACTAAAGGTCAGACACCTTACAATCCTATAAAAACAAAGAAAAACATGGCAAAATCACTTTCTGCCCTGGTCAATGAAAAAAAAAATTGAATAAATGTATTGGCAAAAAAAAAAAAGGCATTTAAAAGTGTGCATCCTTGACATAATTAGATCTACCACATCTAGGTCAGCTGAGGATGCAGGATTCACACACCAATTATTTATTCAAAACTTTAGAACAGCTCATTTCAAGTGACAGCTCCTAGCTGTGATTCCTCCAAGAACTAGTAGAGCCACCATGCTACCTATACATCTTAGAGAGCTCTGGAAAACACATCCTCACCTCATTTAAAAAACTGCAAAGGCACTGGATATAAAGCAGGGAATGCCATAATCCCACTTATTCGTGGCAGCTCTCTAGCTGAAATCAGTCCTGGATTTTATTGCCTGTGGCACCAGAGAAGAGGACAATCCACGAACAGATTGAAAAAGTTAGGTCTAATCTCACTAGGAAGGAAGGAGTGGCATTGTGTGTGTAAGACTGAAAGCTCCTTTCTGCCAGCAGGAGCCTCAATGACAACCTCCAGGGACTGCACAAACAAAATGTGGCTTCAGCAGCCTCCCAAAACACACCCCTGCCACAAACTGCTTTGGGTTTAAACCCCCCAGAATTCAGAATAACATG
>VWZV01003216.1:468742-546242 GCA_013397155.1 Irena cyanogastra | reverse complement strand
ATCTTCATGCCCTCACCTTTGCCTGTCTGCAGAGACAAGCTTTCTTGTGTTTCCCCATGCAGTTTCACACTTTTAATCTGAAACACATGATTGCAGAAAAAAAAAAAAAAGAGCATTATCACCTTGGCGAGGCATCAGGAGTATACAGAAAAAAAAGAAAGGGTCTATGGGCAAATTCATCTTCCATTGCTACAATCAATCTCTCACCTAAAGAAATACACAATAACTAGGCAGGAAAGGGCCAAGATTTATGGCCTAGAAACATCTCCACTGACCAGCATACACCAAGCCTTGCTGGCTCCCTCCTTGCCAGAATGGCTCTTTCTAACAGTTACAATGATATACTGTCTCTCCCTACTGTTTTACAAGTACATTAGCTTTATTTAATGAGATCTCTGAGTAATTTAACAGATGTATATAGGACATAAGACTAGAAAAACTCTTGCTACTTGAACACTTTTGCCAAGGTATTCTAGGGCTAGCTAATCTCCACTACCACATTATATTCCATGAAATACTGTTATTGGAATTTTGGGAAGGTTTTTAAAAATCATTTTAATAGGAATATTATATTATAATCTAATAGAATAGTGCCATATTCAACACTTGCTTGTACCAGGCCCATTAAAATAAGGTTAAAAGTGGTTACTTTAGTTATTCAAAATTATTTATATATTAAAAGGCCTGAGAGAAATTCAAAAGTAGAGATGAATATATCTGTTAAATCTCACAACCTGTTCTTTCCTGTGACTTCAACATCACATCCCAAGGGAAAAAAGACAGATTCTTGCCTTTTAAAAACATATATTCACATTTAAAGTTCACAATGATTGGATCACTCAATAAGAAAGCATTTCAAAGTACTGTATTCTGAGGTTTTGTTTAATATTTGAAGCATAACCAGTCATTAGTTTAACACAATAGCTCTGCTTTCCATTATTTTATTATTTCTGTTTCTGAGCAACAGACAATGTTTTGGATGGCTGCTGTTATCCAGCAAAGTAGTTTTAAATAATAGTGATATACAATAAGATATTAAATGAAAGAAGTTGCAATAATAACTTATTTAAATAAGTCTAATAAGATACCAATTAACAATTCAGGGGGTGGCAATAAGGAATTACCTGTTTAAAGTAACATTCAAACAATTTTTCTGAGTAAAAGAAAGATGGGCATAAACTTCATGCATTTGTCTGTGTATCTTTTGCAGCAGTGAATCTACAAAAATCCATACAGTGTGTTGCTGTTTTCTCATACATTATACTTTTAAAATTGATTAAAAATAGAATATTGCCCCAGATTCAGTAATGACTTCAATGAACTACATTAAAAAAAAAATTCAACAACTTCAATTCTACCCAGTGGTGAGACCAGTACTAATTGAGTTTAGTGGCATTTTTCTGTAAATAATATATAGTCTCATTAAAGAAGGTTTATTTTAGTTTGAAAACAGATTTCTTTTTAAAATTCTTTTAAGCTGAAGGGGCAAAAATGGAGGAGGGGGGAAAAAGGATGAGAGTAATATTTACTTTTCTGGCAAAGTGTTCAACATCCTTCCGGCTTACAGGATATTGTGTTAACCCTGAATTAGAGCATAAAACACAGATTGAACACATTTATATGTAATTATTTGTAGAAGTCTATGGAATTTACAACAAACATGCTGCAACGTGTCTAATATCTAGAGAAGATCCCCATACGTATCTGACCAAAGTAAATATTCTGACCCACCTCCTGAATGCAGCACACCTTGGCCAGAGGCAAGGATTCCATGTTTAGAAAGCAGGAAACACCAAGCTGTGAGCAGAAAACATTGATATTTCTTTAAATATCAGAAAACACTGACAAATCTCAGGGCGCAAAATTATGGATGGTGACCATGTAAAATTATGCTTGAAATCAAGAACAAATAAAATTACTCCCAGAGCAGAAAAGAATGGGGGAGAGAGAGAGAGGGAGAGGGAGAACACGAGGTGATGTAAAGCAAATTCGTGGCATGAAATTTCATTTCTTGAGAGCTATACATCAAGGAGCATTCGTTTAATGAGGTTGGCACCAGCAAGATGTATAGAAGATGTCAGATACCCAGTACCAGTGCGTTCTGGGAAACAGATAACATCTGAGGAGCTGACCACTCACTTCGTCTTCCAGCCACACTTCTCTATCTGCTGGTTCTTCAGGGGATTATAAATGAGAGGGCAGGAGGAACAAGGAGCAAAATAATGAAAAACAACACAAAAAAAAGAAAAATTATAACATTGTAGAGCCAAGTAAAGCCAAATTTATTGACCTCACAACTACATAATCAAGAGAAAGTTATCACTGTGGAAACTTTTACTAAAGCAGAATGATCTTAAATAACAAGGGAGTGCTATGAAATTTACAGCACTTTTAAGATATGCAAATTGAATGCAAGGTATAGACATAAGGGTAATTAATTGTAAATCTAAGAATAATGTTTCTTTGTCAGGGCTGTCTCCATGTTGTGGAATACATTCTAATGTGCCTTAACTCTGAATATTTCTTAAAGGCTGGTCTAATTATGAGATGTTCAGAATTTCAAAATAGTAGTTATTCTTATCGTTTAATATAGCTGCTGTAAAGTTTCATAACAAAATTTACTGATTACATGAAAATATTTTATTTTAATTTTCAAGGATAAAGCACTTGTTTAAAAGTCTAGGCACTGAGTCTTTACCTTGGAAAAAAATAATATGATGGAAACAGCTTTTGCCTAAAGCAGTGTTTTGTGGTGCTTTTTGTTTGGGTTTATTTAAAGAGGAGAAAGGAAAGCAGCAAAGAATCAAAATAAGTCTAAATGTAAATATCTTTATCTGCTGCATTTTTGAAGTTATACTGCAGGTTTTCTAAGGACTTCATAGAATAACATAGAATCTTATAATTCCATTATTTACTTAATTTTTCATTTCATTGAAGTCATTCATGTGACAGTGACTCAGGTCAACCTGTTGCAACAGGACCACAAAAATTCACTTTCTCATTTTAAAACCTGGCAAGATTGGAAAGGAAATTTTTCAAGTTTGAAAGGAAATTTATATAAACTTACAGAACATGTAAAACCTTTTACAGCAATAACTCAAGCCCCGGTCAGCTTCAGTAGCAGGCCTCTATATGTGGCTGTACTTCCTGACAGAAAACCAAATATTTGAGCTGTTTTTAGCATTTAATTCAGACAAATTAAAATGAAGCTTCTTTAGGGGGCAGCACAGTAAATCTTCAACAATAATGACATAATAGCCAGGATGCATTGAGTTTTTTAGGAAAAAGACACTTATTAATCCTTGTGTCTTGGCAGAACTTGCTGTAGACCCATGGAAGAGTTAAACAGAGTTGGAGGGAAGAGCAGGGGCAGCCAAAGCTTTCTGGGAGTCAGATGAATGACCACCAAACACCCAGAGAAGCAGGTAAACCACCTTGGTTAAACCAAACCAGAGTTTGGGGAAATTATTCCAGTTGGTAACTCTGAAGTTCCAACAAAAATTCTAATCACAGATATTCTCTCACAAAAGAAACTACAGTTGCAAGTATGTGATTTAGATACACATGTAGTAGCACTACAACAAAAATGTCCTTATTTTCACCAGTAAAAATGTCCTGACCAGTCATCAGTTACACTCCTAGCTGTACAGGCATCATCCATAAGCCCCACATCAAGGGTTTGCTTTTCATGCTGCAGAGAGAAAAGAGCAAAACACTTCAAAGCCAGCTCTTTTAGAAGAGGTGTAAGTGGGGTAGCTGGTCACGGGTGAGTGGTCATCTGGGAGGATCACAACCCTTTAGGAAAACCATCATGGGGCAGGGACCGGTTTTGTGAGTGCAGAGGGGGAGAAAAAGGGGGAGCAGGGCCCCAGTTCCTCATGCAGTGGGCATTTAACAGCAAAAAAACTCAAATCAAAAGTTTAAAAATTTGGCCAGCAGAATGAGCATATGCTATCTGCATGAGATGAAATGCACTTCAGAAATACATCAGACAAACTCTTTGGGAGATAGGGAACAAAGAGAGAGGCTGGTCATCAGTGTGGAATACAAAAGTAAATGCTAGCATGACTTTGGAAAATGTGCACATCATCACTTTGTGTCTGCTCTGCCTAAACAATTAAAATATTCTGTTAATATTTTTTACCTAAGCATAACATACCATAACTTTAGCTCCCCTTCAGTGACAGTTTGTGCTTGGAAGTTCTGTTATAGTTTAAACAGAGAAGTCAGGAAATTTTAAAATCATTGCCAGATATAGAGGCAGATTCCATAACATGAGTTAAATGCATCATATGCTTACATGAGAGGGTCTCTCCTATATAACACTTGGAGAAATTATAAATTCTCCATATGCCAGCTGAGTTAATAGCTTCCTTAAAGGAACTTTCAAAAATTATGCTTGCACAGGAGTAAGTTTCCAAAACTTTCTATAAGGAAACAGAAAACCAAGGCACTTATTAATGTTGGGTTGTAACAGGAGCAAACTGAAATTTTCATCCTTCATTTCATGACAGCTTTCCTACACAAGGCTTAAACTTTCAGGTACCTGGAGAAAGTGTCAGTGGGAATTCTTACTGACACGTGCTTTTCTAACTTCTTGAGAAGGCAGAAAACTTAGCAGAAGTGATGAAGGTAATGAGAGAACAGTTTGGGCAGAACATGTGCCAAGGTTATGCAAAAATTTCTAAAGGCCGCTTAAGGAGGAATCCTAGGAGACAAACTCCATGGTTTTGATGGAGATAAATGATATGAAGAAAGATTTTTTCCTTTTCTGCACAGTGCAATGCAAATGGTATTACAGCACTGATAAAAGATCTGATCTGGAAGCACAAGGCTTTTCCCAGCTGCTTTTCTATGATGTGACAAATAAAGGCTATTGTCCTTTTGGAAATATTTTTGTACATTAGACTTTGAATTGGATTTCAAGTGGAGATTACAATTTCTTTCAATCAATCAGTAAAAGACTGTATATGTTAGGTGTGTTGCAGAGGTTAACCACAGCTATGTTTGACCCACATTAATTTTTCTCATTAGTCTATGATATCTACCAGCAATTTTACACGCTGTTTTTGCAGGTTCAGTGAACATTTCAAATTATTTTAATTTTGCCAAAATGTCTGAGAAGCCAACTTGTGACTGACTGCCCAGAAAATGCAAAATGGCAGAAAAGCCAAACTCAGCTTACACAGTAACCCTGACTGAAGGGTTAGAGCCAGCAAGTTATACTAAGCCAGTTCTTTCTGAAGCCATTAATCACCAAAAATCCGCATTTATTTTCTGTTTCTTGTCACTCCAAACCTGGTCCTCCAAGTCAATTACTGCCAAATTAAACTGTTGTGAAAACAAACTGGCAAGCACTGAACTGTGGCACAACTTCTACTCCTGAATCTCTTCTACTGTCCAGTCATCCACCAGCTTTCTTCCAGCTTAGCAATTGAACAGGGTGAGCAGCCTCCTCACCAGGAAATAACCATGGGAGGATCTGTGAGCTAGACACCAATTACACATTGCACTGGGTTTTTTTTCTTTTCCACTGAAATTACTCTTGTTTTCATTGAATTAATCAGCGGTGAGGTGAACTTTCAGCATTTGGAAGTACAGAGAGCAGACTAATAAAAGAGCAGTTCAGGAGAACCCACTCACAAAGTCCCCTCCCACGTGGTGGAGCACCATGAGCTAAACCAGTCCCTCCCATTTCAGTGGGACTCACTGAGCAGGGAATATGCACAAGGCATGTGTGGGACAGCCAGACAGGCAAATGCAGCATCAGGCCTCACACCCTCCTCGTTAAACAGACTTACTTCTAATTACTGGAAGATGGATGGCCTTACAAAATACTCTTTATTCCTAAGGTCATTAAGAAAAGTGGAATTCTTCACCTTGTCCTTAAACTCAGTGGAAACTGCTCAGTTCACCTCTTTCACTTGGTGTGTTTAATTATTTGCACAGCTTGAATTAATACTAGGTCTGTGCCTGAATGTCTCTGCTTGTCTTACTTGCTGCCAATCACTTCACAATACCCAGAATTTGAGGTTGTCTTGCTGCAGGAATCATCAGGGAGCAAAATCAGATGAAAACACTTCAGTGAGATGACTGATATTTCCAAAGAACCCTTACTTCAGTTTCCCTTTTTCCTAGCATAAAAGTCATTCCTAGACCATCAGAAAACAGGGAAAAATATCAGGCAAAATGATACACTGACTCTTCATTTTACAGTGGCTTAATGGATCTTTGGTGAGTCAAACCAAATTTAGAGAAGCCACATTTACAATGCCTGTCTCCCCAATGCCTATAACTTCACATGCAGAATAGCTCCTAAAACAGAGCAACATGGACTGCAAAGAGGTCACTGAGAAGAGGCAGTCCAGATGCACAAAAAAAAAAGAACTGGCACACACCAATTTAAAACTTACCAATTTAAAGAAACAATACATTATTGTGCAATATTTTCAAGCATAAATATTGGGATTCCAAACATGATCCAATATAAACTAGAGTTTTGGTAAACAAGCTCTCTCTTCTTTTTTTTTTTATTTTTTTGTTTTTAAGAAGATTTTAATGTAACATTTGAGATGCCAAGCAAGAGAGGGTGAAATGCTGCTATCCACAAACCAGCAATAAACAGGCACAAGGTTCCTCTGCAGGAGGATCGAACCACACATAAACAAAAAACAGAACGAAGCTAAATAAAAATAATAAAACAAAAGCTGCAGATTACAATCTTTCCTTCCCTACATCCTTTAGAGGCAGCACGAAGTCAGGATGTAAGTCAGGGCACAAATTGGCCCTTCAGCTCTGAGATTCCTCCAAGCTTTCCCAACAGCTTGCCGAGCGTAATTCGGGCTGGGTTATTTAAAGCTGCTCGGGATAAGGCAGCACCAAGACTGGTGTGAACAATAACTCTTGCACGATTTATCACGCAGAGAAGAGCTACTAATCTTTTTAGAAAACAAGGTATTCAAAATTATTTAATGCTAATATTTATGCATCAGAAAGCATTCTAAGCACAAAGCAGCCCTGCTCCCCCTCCCCAACGTGCATTTGTGAACATCTCCAGCTACAACACACCGTGTTTCCAGAGAGCCTTGGAATTATCCTACTGTACGTTGGCATTTATGAAACTCTGTTATTAATGCCACTCTCAGGCAAAGATAAGCTGTGTTTACAATACTAATACCTTCCACAAATAATTAGGTATGTATAGCTACACATATAGTCTTCTATACTAGTGATGGCTCAAAACTGTAAATTTAAGGTATATTGTTGCAATAAACAGTAATAATGGCAATCATTATAAAAATCAGTTTGGCATGTTCTGCCTAGCAGAATTCTGTACCACACTGTCAGTTAAAAACAGAAAACCAAGACAAGAAATAACATCCTCTCAACAGCTATTATTTCCTTAGCACTTCTTTACTGCTTTTTTTTTCCTGTTACATACTATTATTTTTAAAAATAAAAAACTGGAATTATATCAAACTAAAGGTAATTATGAAATTAGTCTAAAGTATCATTTCTTCCTAACCAAGCAGATGGGTATCAATCCATCCCTGCATTTACGTGATTACTGCTACATTCTTTTAAAACTAGAAGTATATAAAAGTACTGCTGTCTTTGAATAATTCTCAAAGTATCTCATAAAAATAAGGTTTTCTTTACATGTCAGCTCAACAGTCTAAAAGTGAAAACCATAAATTTTCATATATCAGGGTTTTTTAAGTATTAAACATAATTTTTTTAAAATCTTGGCATAATTTTATTTCTTCCTAAGAGAGCTGGAGGCCTCCTTTGCCTCAGCTAGCATAAGTACAATAAATCATAAAAATCCCTTTCCTTTCTCTCTTGCATGAAATACAGGTTCCACATCCAACTCAACATAGTATTTGCTAGGCCAGTGAACTTCCTATTTGAACTTTTTTGCAGCACTCCTGCTGCAAGACACCAAGCCTGTGTTTATTTTGGCAAAACTGTGGCACAACAGAGAATTAATTAAGCACCTTCTATGTGATCTCCAGCTCCAACACTGCAAAAGGATAAGGAAGTTACATATAATCAAGCAAAGTGATTTTTGCAAATGTTTCCAAATTTCATTTAAAGCAAAACGTCAAACCCCCACAATCTCCCAGGCCACACATAGCAGGGGGAAAGTGGGCATTGACTATCATTTACCTGCATCAAGGGGTGTAGGAAATTGCCCAGTCACTTGTTAGATTAGAAAGAGGAAAAAAGGACTTGATACCCCTATCACAGAGAACATTCAAACGCATACAAGTGCATTCAACACTGATATAAATGAGTTGCAGAACCTCAGCCATCAGAGCAGTCTCCACTAAGTCAGCCTCTCTAGATTGCTCAAGCCTAAGATCCATTAGACTAAAACTCAATGCAGAGCTTTCCAGGGTGCTGCTGCCCACACATTCCCTTTCTAACAAGTTTATGTTGAAGATAGTTTTCCTGAAGCAAGAGACTCTGTTTGGTGAAAAGAAATAGCACTGTTATCAAACAAGGGGCAAAAGCAAAAGAACAGTTATCTGAAATTCCTCAAACTCTCTCTTCACAGTCCCTTTTAAGTTGTCTCAGACTTCATTCCTTATCTCTGCATGCTGAACCTCAGTCTGAGTTTCTGCCTATTGGTCTGAGTTTCTCCAAGGAACCTCTGATGGTTCTTTAATGAAACCATAAGATGAATATCCTCTGAGAAGCTGTGTTTTCACTGTTTTCTCATAAAATATTATTCTTTCCCCCTTTCCCTTCATCTTTTAATTTGAAACCAATGCTAAACAGAACAACAGTAACAGCAACCTGGCTCATCCCACTCCTGTGATTATGGAAATTCCTTCTATTGGCTTCTTCTGTAACGGTACATGTTTTCTATTGCTTTAATCAAGGCTTTTGGTGGCCCTAAGTTTCCAAAATATGCCATTTCTGTGAGATAACTTGCTAAGCCTATTTTCAAGGCACATATTAGTAGATTCAGCTATACTGTAGCTACACCAATTTGTCTTATTAAAAATGCCACATAAAAGTATCTTTTGTGCCTTCCTCATACATTCTGCAAGTATTTATTTCTTCTTATTTTCTGAAAGAGACCTACATTCTTTTTACTTTCTCCTACTCATTCAGTCCTAGATGTTTTTTGTGAGTCTTGTTCTGAACAAGCTGTGTTTTACTCAATATTCACTGTGCATTTGGCAGATCCTGTGCTTTCCCCGTTTTTTTTGCCATTTTTTACTGAGGTTTTTACTATGTCTCAGAATTCCAGCATGTATTCTCTCCTTCGGTTTTAGTAGAAATTTTCTAAAAATCTGCCTCATGTGTTGTACCCCAAAATGCAGAACACTTGCCCGTGTTGTCTCCATCCTTTGCTCTCTGCTGGGTGTTCTAAGCTGTTTGAAAGGCTTGTCTGTCACCACTGGCACACCCAGCTCAGTGTCCCCCTCAGCTCTCCTGTTTGGGACACAATCCTTGTGCCACATTTCTCTGTACACATCCCTCTGCTGCTTTACACTGATTGCTTCTCCAGTTGATTATTTTGCCTCTGGTTACTTTCTTTTTGTGTCTTTGGTTACTCTCTTCAGCTAATGACTCTCTTTTTATTCTCCTTCAGTCTCCTATTTAACAGTCACATTTCCATTATTATTCAGCTCAGTGTAAGGTGACTACCAAGACTCCCAAAAGTAGGCTCAGGTGCAATCAATTGTCCAGAAGTTGTTGACTTCAGGCTTCCACACAGAGCTGGTTAATTAAAAAAAAAAAAAAAAAAAAAGATCCTGCACCCAGAGATTTGGGTGAAAACAAGGACCTCAGGGTCCACCAGATCAAGTCTCTTCATTCTTTCCTAATCTGGCCATTAAAATAAAATTTAAAAACTATGTATTAATCATGAATTAGACACAGTTTATTTTCCACTTGGGGTAATTTCTTATGTGTGTTCTGAAAAACCTGGTCTGTCTTTTAAATCGACACCATCCTTGCTGCCTGTGAAAGGGAGCCAGTGATCTGCATGACAACACACTTGATCTTCTTCCAATAGTCAAAGTCATCCTGAGCTTTCTCAGCAGCAATATCAAATTCCCTTTTGTGTGTGAGCGTGTGTGATGGTATTTGTTGGAATAGCTTCTTCATTATTAGAAGACAGTTGCTAAAGAATATGTTTAGCAAAATTCTTCTCATTTTCTTCATCAAATTAGTCAGTTGTTCCAGTCGAGGAATTCCAACTCAGGCTTGCTTTTCACATTTTAAAAATCTCTCTTCATCCATAAAACATTTCTTCTTTAAAGATATTGACATTTTCTTACCTAGCATCTCAAAAGAGTTTAGAAAATCCAGGTTGAGAGCAGCATATTAGAGCCTTGGCACCAGATTACAAATTGCTATTTGATCAAAATATAAGCCAGATAATTTACATGTTTCTTATTTAAATATAAAAGCCTTCATATATTTAGAATAAAAAATGCCTTCTAAGTGAATGAATAAACCAGAGAAGCATAACTAACACCGTGAGTGAGGTTCCTGCAAGGGGGACAAAGGAGGGCTGGTTCCTAGAGGGGAAAAAAAAAATACTATGATGTGAAAATGCAATCTAAAAAGATGCTACTTTATGTACTAAGCCTAAAACTTCTAAACACCTCAAGATTATAAAGCTTTCAGCTTTAAGATTTTAATAGGAAAAGCCAATAGCTGAACTCTCTACCCAGACCAACGTTTCAAATAGAATCAAAAGGATGTTGAACTTCATTACATTTGGTTAAAAGTGACAAAAGTGGCTGTAAAGGCTCAAAGCCCTGATTACAGGAGTCCCTTTGGTCTCTGCTGAGAGACAAGACAGATGTTCCTGCCAAGAGCTCGGTGTCAGCCCGACAGGAGAGCACTCCAGGGGTCTCTGCCTCTCACCCCCCTGCAATGGCCAGGAAGCTGTGGCAGGATGACCAAGAAAAGAGTGTGGGTTGGCATCAGTCTTCACAGCAAGACCAGGTACCAACAAAAAATGCTTCCATTTTTTGTGCAGGATCGAGTTAACTGGCTCCTTTTGGACCAGCTTCAGCAAAAGAAGGAGCCTTTGTTTGAACATCCAAAGTATCAAGGTCAGGACAACAGCAAAGTACAACATCAAGCAACACATTTGAGGGGATGGCTCTGGAGCAGCTGGTTAGCTTCTGTGATGAATGGGAATTACAGCAGTTTTCAAGAGACCAACAGAAGGCTGGCAGGGTCCTAATCAGCTATAACATCAGTAGTAAAGATCTAAGGAGACTAGAGCATTTCCAAAGCTAGAAACTTCTCTGGGCTTTAGTTTCAATAATTATAGCTGTGACAGCTGGACGGTGTGGGTACATGACTGGAATGGGTTGGAGTTTTTGACATATGGTGCTATTGGAATCTTGTCTGTCAGGAAAGGAGCATAAAATTACCCCCCAACAATGGGGGCTGCAGTGCATGTCATCCTGTCTCAAAGTAAAGGAGCAAAGATGGCATTTTTGCAGGTTAACATTCAGCAAATGACAAAATGTCATTCAAGTAATGTTAGAGCAGAACATCAGTGCAAAGCGCTGCAGGGTCGCAGGGGCAATTTAAGTTAACTGGGGGAAGCACACTTGCATGCCTGTTTTCCTTCTGCTAACTAAATTTCTAGCTGCTCTTACCCTCCTGGAATAACCATTTGGTGCTGACGCTGCGGGAAGCGGCCTCACATGGCTTGAAAGAGACTCCAGGTGTGCTGAACAATAATTTCAGGTAGTTACTCCTTCCTGAGTGTGCCTCTGATAAGGCTTTTTTCCATCCTGCATGTTGGAGCCTGTTTAAAACTCACGCACACCCAGAGAGAGGGTAAGCTCTGTCCTCCCCATAAACTGATAGTTCCATCAAAAAGCACCATGTAGTGGTCAGTAATTAATTTTTCTTTACATTCTACTTATTAAAAATGAATGTAAAAACTCTGAAGCAAAAGATGTTTGGTATAACGAAGTGACACAGACCTGTTTGTCAGCCAGACCATCACTCTGCACAAGGCCTATTTCTGCTAGGAAGGGTAGCTGAACTACAGGTTGTCAAGACAGAATTTTATCTCACTTTTCCTCAAGCTCTGAACTGTGCATGCTGAAATCAAACCCTTTCATTACCTCTCCCCATTGCCTGTCATTCCTCTTTGTGTTGCCAAATTTGCCATTAAGGGCAGGTTTTTTCCCCAGCATACACGCAGAAATATATTTGCTTACCTTGCAATTGCCAGGTCAGAATGAGAAACTATTTATTTTTTTCCATTCTTGGGATTATTTTGTGGCACACAACCTCCTCAAAGCCGGAAGCAGACCATTCCAAAAGGCAGGAATTTGAGCAGGTGTGTCTGAAGGCCACCATGCATGCACAAGGAACTTCTGCTGCCATGGAAGGGACACACACACAAGGTGACACCAAGCAGAGACGTTGCTCAAAATGCAGGGATGGATCACAGAAATCCAGCTAAAACTGAGGATGGGTGTTAGGAAGGAAAGGAAGGGTTTCCTCAAGTATAAGATCAACATAAGGAATGTTGAAAAAGGTGTGGGCCCCCAGATGAGAGGGCACAGGAGATTGAAAGAAGGAGTGAAGGTACTGAGTGTTTTCATTCTGCTTTTACACGGGAAGTCAGGACACAGGTTTCCATGTCCCTGGAACACAGGCTGTAACATGGGAAAACTTCATTAAATTGTTTCCTTACTTAACTAGAGGGTGGTCAAAGGACCCAAGGACCCACTGAGGCTCATCTTTGAAACAAAGCAAGACTGAACAGGACGTGGTCCTGGGCAGCCTCACTCAGCTGGCCCTGCCTCGGGCTGACCTCTACACCTACATTCTGATAGGATTCTGTGCTGAAAAACTGCAAATTTTAGAAAATACCGTGGTAACACTTTTAACTGGGGCTAAGAGTTTTACTGCTTTAAACCAGTAAAAATTCAGAATTTAACTTGAAGTGTAGGGTTTTTCTGGATACATGTATATCTTAAAGGACTTCCACAGCATGAGAAATTTTAGGTAATACACAATATTGACTCTAGTAACTCATGCTTATCTTCTACCTCACATGACACGATATGAAATTTTGGCAATTAATGATGACTCAGAGGAAAGAGATGCCATTTAAAGGATAAAAGAAAACACAAATATATTTTAATCCCAACGTATCTTATTAGATATTTTTTCACAAAAACGTAGGCCCTTTTCAAGCAGCATTTCTACAGGCAAACTCTACCTTAAAGCTCTACCTAACATTTTTCTAGTTTGAAGAACTGTGGACCTCTTCTCTCACCATCCCCTGGCATTCTGGGATGTCCCCTCCTGGTCTTTTTTCATGTCTCAGAGAGCTTTCCTCGTGTTCATTATGTTTAAGAGGGAGAGAGAGGATGAACCTCGTTATATGGTAACATGAAGGTCATTTCACATACCAAAAAAAAAAGGCAGAGAAAGAGGAATAGGAAAGAGAATGAGACCCAGAACTGTAAAACTAATAAGCAGCATAAGACAGAAATATAAGGGTCTACTTTTTGCACATTCTCTCGAGTGCTGAAAAACAATGAACCTTGGTTTCCAGTACATTTAGAGCTCTGTCTTAAGCAGGGTTCTCAAATGTGTTAAAAAATACCATATGGGGCTTAGTGTTTTTGATTAGAAATGCATTAATGTGGGACAACTGGCTTTTCCAGAAGAAAGAAATTTCTAACAGGAGAGGGCTGCTATTATTTGTATGAGCTGAGATCATCCCATTTTACTGATTCATTTAGACTGATGCCAACTAGAGCTGAAAACAAGCATTTCTCCTTAAAGAAATTATGAAATTACTGTAGACTTTGATCTAACATCACCCAAGTTTTTGTTTACAGGGACTCACAGCACAAACGGTCACTGGAAATATGTACAACATTGCATATCTTACAGTATAGAAAAGGAGAGAGAAGCCTATTTGATCAAAATATTTGGAACCACAACCCGAAGTCAGGTTTGACAGAATTAACTTCTGTTTTTTCTACTTGAGATACTTACATTAATTATTTCCTAACAGAAAGTGGATCACTCAGAAAGTAGCAAGACTCTAAACACTCATATCCCTTTGGCTTCTTTCCCACCATTGTAAAATATGTCTGTCCAAGGAGCTGTTTTTGAAAAATGCACACACATAACTGAATGCTCAAATAGAGTACATTTATTTGTTTCTATTTGCAAATATTTGAACTGTGCTTTTTACTAGTAGATTTGGCATACAGTGTTTGCAGCTTAAAAATCTCCCCTTAGGCCTGTAAGACTATCCTGGTTGAGGGAAAAAAAAAATTAAAAAATCAAAGAACAACTGCCCTCAAGCCACATCATGCAATGATTAAATATGAAATACATATAACACCAATAAAAGAAAAGCACAAAAAGTGGATTAACAAGATACTCAGCTCCATGCAGTTTAACTGAAAGGCAGTGGATCAGGGTAGGGGCTGAGAGTTGCTGTTGTTACAAGGCACCAAAGGGTTATTATAATGGCCAAGACAAAAAGGTTATATTCTCAGAGCAGCTTGCTCTAAAAGAGAGCATGCTATCATAGTTTGATGAAGAAATGTGAAATATAAAGTGTCAAAGAGAAGAAAATGCAATCAGTTCACTGATCCTACACTGAAGAATTAAAGAAGGCAATAGCCTTGAGGAATGAAGGCACCTCTGATCTTTCGCACAGCATGGGCTGCCTGTGTTCCCCTTGTCAAACAGTAAATAATCAAAATCAATGGGAGGTATAAGAAGTCTGAAAAACTCAAAGGAAAAATAATTTCCCAGATATACCAACAATAAAAGTCATTCCTGTGTTATATAATTCTAATTATTAGCAAAATAGAAAAGGCAGAGACCCGGACTAAATTTTTTATTCTGTATTTCACTGATATCTGTGAGGGGTTGTGGTATTATGGGGTTATATTTTCAGCTCAGTATAGTCTCCTGACTGATCATTTGGGCAGAACTCATCTGCAGCCCCATGGGGAAACAAGTCCAAAAACCCCCAGGAGAGCTCAGCTTGGGCAAAGGTACTGGGGGCACCAGCATCAACCCTAATGCTTTGTGACCAAACACAGCCAGGTTAACTTGAAGGCCAAAACTCTGTCACACATCAAAAGGATGGATAAATTCTCGTGTATAAACCCAATGCAACAGGAGAATTTGCTACTGTGAAAAGGGAAGCCTCTTTCAGTCCTCTGGATCTCCTTCCTCTTCCTCACCTTCTGCCTTCCAAATTCACAAGTTTACGAAGAGGAGGCACAAGTTGTGACTACCACAGTGATGTCAGGGATCACAAATACGCCAAAGGCCCAGGCTTCTGAGTAAGACAGACACACAGGACACAGCAGAGAGCACCAAGAACACATCTCAGTACAAGTTAAAGGACTATTTCTCCACCTCCACATGGATTTGGGGTAGGAATAGCTTAAGCAAATTAAATCCTTGAAAGTATGTCCTTAATATTCACTGTGAGTGAGTAGCTGTAATCACCAGCCTTCTTCTGCAATGGGGCAGTGCCTCTGTGTGCCATTTTGGTGGGCTGGCTCAGACCACACACTGACATGGAAGTCAGGAGTAGCTCTGGGCTTTCTGTTCCCCGAAGTCAGCAAAAGCTTGGAGCATTGCTGAGATGGTAACAGCTGCCAGTCTCTCCAGGGAAAGGCTTTGCTCATGTTGCTCTTGAAATGAATGATGAATAGCATTAGGAACAGCCTCACTGATACAGACTGTCAGTTGCCTTTGTTTTCTAGAGCAAGGACTGCATCAGACACAGGTCATGGCTCTGGAAAATTCCATGGTTTGAGGCAGCATTGTGAGCCCCCCTCATCCTTACACAGAGCCTAAGAGTAAGGCAATGAAGGGAGAAAGTGGCTAATCCAAGAGGTCAAAAAGGGCCTCTCTTGCAGGACAGTTGTGTGGATCCTCAGCAGCTCACTGACTTTCTCCTCTCCAGGTCTTACTGGAAGATGAGCCACTGGACTTGGGCACACCTCTGTTGTCAGTACACCAGTCACTAATGGTCCTGGGATTGCTGCACTGGTCTCTAACTGCAGCTGGGCCTCCTGCTAGGTGAGTAACTTAGAAGGCAGTAAACTTATATGTAACTTAGCAAATCTGTTAAGATAACTGGGCCTAATCCAGAACACCTAAATTAGGAAGCCACTTCTTCAGTGTCTACCCAGAGCACATGGCTCCTGAAACGGCATCTAGGAGAAGTCTGAATACTCCTGGATATTCTCAAAGTGGGAGAGTACAGCATTGGTGCTGGGGTCACACTGCCAGTTGGGACAATACAGCTGTGTCATCGTGTTTAATACCATTTACATTTCTGACACATCAGCTGAGCCCCTGGGTGATTTCAAAGAGGCTAGTTATAACTACCTCTTCTTCTTACTAATGGTGCCACAAAAGAGTAATGACCACACTTGTTCAGCAGATCTGGCCCCTGGGGAACAGGACACTCAGCAGCTTCTTGCAGCCCCATGTGGACCCAGAACCTCCAGCAGGCAAGGCCTGAGATCCCTGCCCAGTTCACTACAAGCTATTTAATGGGTCTCCAGTGCTTCCAGGGACAGGCAGACACAATAATCTGCATTTCCAGAACATGGCACCCCAGTCTGACTATATCCACCTGCCCCCTGTGATTCACAGCATTTGTTTCAAAAAGGTATTTTCGGTGCATGTAGGAACAAAAAGCAAACAATCAAACAAACAAACCCCCAATGTTTCAAACCACTAAAAAAGCCTGTAGACAATCTTCAAAAGACCAGCACCAATATGCAGTTTGTAATTGTCTTGTCACATACTGTATACTGACTTTCATGGCTTTTCCCACAGTATTTCAGAGATTGTTATAAATGCCAACACAGAAGGGAAGTGGGTGTTTCACCTCTGACTAATGGCAGCATTTACTAGCCTGAAGATCTCTTCTTATATCCATCTAATAAACTGGTTTGTCAGTAGATAATACGAAATTCCATCTGACACACTTGAAATCTGAGTGCCAGACTCAGAGTGTATTTCCATTTCAGTACACAAGACTTTACCCATGGAGCTCCTATTAGCTTCAGTAACAGCATCCACACTGCTCCCCTCACACATCAAAGGGGATCAAGCCCCCAAGTGGACACAGCCAAGACTTGGACAAGCCCCTGGGTAGAATAACTTTTAAGACAATCTTAGGATTTTTCTGCCTGATTTTTCTTGCAAGCACTGGAAACTACCAAAGGTCTGCTGGACATATCAGAGGTGGGTGAAATTTGATTTTGCTCATCCTTTAAAAATGCCTCTGAGGTTTGTAAATATTCAGTGTGGTGCTAAGGTTCTGAGAAAGCAGTTATACAGCAAATTTGAATGATTAATGATCCAAGACATTTTAACACATTATTTCTCTATTTTCAACATAAATAGTGTGTAAAGGGTGTTTAAAACCTTAATGAATCGAACTATATGAGTAAATAATGTTAATCATTTTAATTGCCCGGTAGTCTGAAATTAGATTTAACAGTCTGATAACGTATTACTTTAAAGGAATACAACCCTGCTCTATAAAAAATCCCTTCCAAGCCAATTCTAATAATTTCTATTTATCTTTTATGACATTAACTGTTCTACCAGTCTGCCGACAGACAGCCTTACGCTCACATTTAGTTTAAATGCGGTGCAGTATAGTTTTTCATTATCATTAACGTGCTCCTGGTGGGCAGAGTGCAATGCAGTGGCACTGGTCACACTTCATTGCTTTATCTCATATGACAAAGAGAGATGATGTGCTTCAGCCTGGGCCAGAAGATGAAAGGGAAAGGTGGCCATGGCCAACTCCCCCTGCTGCCGAGGAGCCGCGGCCGGGCTGCGCCGTGTGACTCGCTAACAGCGCGAAGGGGCAGACAAATAGATTTTCCTCTATATTTATAACCAGCATCATTCTTCCTTTCAGGCCTTTCAGTGCAGGTAGCTGTTTTATATGAAATGAACAATCTTTATAGACGTACCAGAGCCATAACAAGGCTGATTTTCAGCGAGGCTGAGGTATATAACTCTTACAGAATTGTCAGGCTTCTTGCTCAACAAATCAAGCCTAACTTATGATGTTTGCAGTGTAATTTTTATTCCTGTTTGACTAGCCAACTACCCAGTGGTAATAGGATGTTAGAAAAGGGCAGTAGCAATGTTTGTACATGCCATGATTGATAGGCAAACTCTGCATTTTTCATTTATATCTCCTGATTCCAAATCAGTTAAGTTTAGGAAAAATGAAACAAAATGGCAAGAAAAATGCTTGCAGATTGCAGCCCAGCACTCTCGTAGATCTGAGTTCAGCCCACATCTGCTAGGATTGTCTGGAAACATTAAGATATCTAAATGAAAATCAATACTATATGTGCCAGCATTTACTACCAAGAACAAGTATCAAGAGACCTCAGCTAATCGGGCTTTCAAGCTTGTACTTGAGCCATAGTCTGAACCCCAGGGGTGTCCTAATTGGCCCAGACTAATCATAGAAGAGTTAAATTTATAACCAGCAAAGACATCTTGTTTTTCTTCCAAGCCATCATTTTGAAAGGGAAAGCCTCACCTGTGTGGTAGCGACGTGTGGTGAGAGCCACCGGTCATGCAAGAGCTGCTGCTCACCTGTCAGAGGTAAAGCAAAGACTAATTTACTGTCCTCCATAAAACCAGTCAGGCACATTTAAGCTTTTGGTGGGTATATAGTGCTATCAAACCTTTCACATGAACTGCATATTTTCTCAACTTAAAAGCTCTGCACTTAACACTCCTGCACTGGGAGATAGAAGGGTTATATTTTAGAGGTAAAAGACCCTCCATGCACTGTGATCTCCAAACCTAATTTTTTGAGCTGGCTAAATAAATAGATTTCCAAATCAAACACTGCTGGTGGAACTTTGTTTTCTTTTTCTTCTGCAGTGAACGCAGATGTGCACAGAAGCCAACACACAGCAGTTCAGATCATAAGGTACAAAGACAAATATGTGAATTGTTTTTCTATACTAAACCAAAAAAATCCTTATTGTAAAATAAAAGTGTGCACAATATCTTTTGGAAGACTGTTAAACTGTACTGTTAAAAATTATACTGCATCAGGGGATTGGGTTCCTAATATTTGTATTCGGGATGCCAAATGAGAGCAGATTTTATCCTATTTTCAACAAATTAAACACAAATATGTAAAATGTTTATAAAACTCAGTCTTCTATTTTGGGCTTATTTTGAGCAACTTAATAATTCTGCATAGATTTCTTTAAACAGAACAAAATAAAATGATGAATTAAGCCTGGAAATGCAAAATCTAATGTTTTTCAGCTTTCTTCAAAAGCATGTGTAAACATCCCTGGAGATTCACATCTACCAGAAGTTTAAAAACATTATTTGGATTCTTTGTGTCCCACACGTTAGATGTATTTTTAATGTCTACCTCTTAAAAGAAAACAAAAAGTTGTCAGATATCGTACTCTCGCTCACCACGGTTAACGGTTTCACAGACAGCATTCCTGGAGACACCCTGGCACATTGGGATCAATGAAAGCTCGTTTCTCTCATGGCATGACGCTTCCCTTGGATTCTCATCTCCCACTAGTGCCTGCTGTGAAGTTTTGTCACTTCTTTTACCTCTGAGGAGCTCTCCTGTCCCCCACGTTGTAAGCCACTGCCTTATCTTCCTGGATCAGTCCTCCTGTCTCTGCTGCCTCACCTCCCACTTCTCATGGGACAAGAAGGCTATCTTCATCTTCCCTTCAGTCCTGTGCCTGATAACTCACTGCTCTCACTCTGTGCAGCACAGAACAAGGCACTGAACAAAATAAAGCAGATAGGGAATCTCAGCCCAACCCACACACAGAAAAGGCAAGCACAAGTCTCTGCTAAACAATTCTATTATCTCACTCTGTATTTCCAGCCTGGATGCTACATATGCCAGTCTGCATATGTAACACATTCCTAACACAAAGTTAGGTTCAAATATACCATCTGCCTTTGCTGTACTGCTTCCCTCCTCAAAAATAATTTAAATATTAAACAAAAATACTTAGTACTTCATTGTATCTTCAGAACACTTTTGGTACAAACTGTTGATTTCTCTTTACCCAAAACAAGACTTCAGTCTCCTCATGTTTCAAACACTTAAGAAAAAAGCAACGACTCTTACACCATCAGAATTTTCCTTTTGCACAAAACCACAGCTCTTACAACTCCACTTTCTGGCTCTGACTGATGGTGTTTAATAAATCCTTTTGGAGTGGTTTAGGAGACTATCATTTCCAATTCTCCTCACTGCTTCTCCACTGCCAGTTGTCACACATGTGACAAAACAAAAATTTGTTCTGCAGCTGCTCCACTTCATTACCAACAGAGGATTTTTATTTTTAAATTAATATGTTTGACTGTGAGCTAAGAATAATTCAAGTGCAGTATCATTTAAGAGCAGCATCCACTCTGGCAGCGGCCAGCGCTCCCAGTGAGATGTTGAAGGGAGAGGATGCAGGAAGAGTCTGGACCTTTGTCTGCAGAAGGGGAGCCCGGGAAGGGCCCTGCAGCAGGTGGTGAGAAGGCTGCACACCATCAGAAAGGCTGAGGAGGAATTAGACAGCTCATTCCAGCCTCAGCCTGCAGTGGATGCCCAGCCCACAGCCAAACCCTCCTCCACCAGCACACGCAGAAGGCGAGGGGGCCAATAATACAGGAGAATGGAAACTTCAACAGCAAGGACCTGCAGGAGGAAGAGACTTCCCCCAAAGCCTGAGGTGCCTTTGCAGAGCTGTTCCACTGCTCTGCAGACTAGAGATGACCTGCCACATCAGGAACAATACTGGAGATCAGTAAGGCAGTCCTTTCATTTTTTAATTTTAATTTGGATGGTTTTTATTTTTGCCATCCGTTGAACGCTGCTGCAAACTCCTGTGCTATCGGCAGTCTTATTCCAGGTGTGAAGAAAGATATTTCAGCACCAGGAATCCACTACAAAAAAGATCCTACCTCCAGCTAAAATCCCAGTCCGAACAAATCCAACACTGAATAATCAAACTGATTTCAGTGGAATCAGTATTTTATTCCATGTTTTTTTCTGGTACTACTCTGGCTTGACCCCTCATATAAAAAGTAGGTGTACAGAACCAGCCTCATACACATTCAGTTCAAGCTGAACTGAGCAGAAACTCTACACTATTGCCAGTGGGGTTCTGTTTCATCCACAGACAGACACAAAGAAAGGAAAATTTAGATATTTGGATGAAAAAAAGAAGTAATACAAATACCTCTAGATACTTACAACATTACAATAAGGCAAAAAGTCAATTAATAACTCTGCTATTGAAGGGTGTTTCCCCCCCTTTCTCCAGTTTTGCAGCTTTATTGAGCTGACTGCTAAAGCTGACAAGAACAGTTTGATGCATGAGGAACAGACACGATCGCCCCAAGGCAACGAGGACCACTCCCTTTGCAGCAGCCTCTGTAACTCCAGAGAGGGCAAATCAGCCCCAGCAGATGGAGGGCTCAGCCGTAAAAGAGGAGCCCTGTTCCAATCCTGCAGGAAGGAAAGTCTTCTGCACACAGTAGAGAAAGGCATGTGAGCCCTCTGCAGAGCTGAGAGCAGGGCCCAAGTCACCTCAAATTCTCATTGAAAAGATGATTGATTCTGCTCTATTTTGCTTCTTCCAGCAAAACGTTGCAGGATGTTTTCTCTGCTGCTTGCCTCCAAGTTTGCTGCATTTGTTTGCCAAGTCCTGGGGTTGTCAAACAAACATGAACTCCCCCTGACGGTGCACACCTATTTTCCTTGTGTTGCAAATCCTCCTTTTCACTAGCAGTGCACAGTACAAACACACGTATAATTCTACTCATTTTCATGTGATACTGAATGAAACGACTTAAAGCTTATGCCAAATTAACAATCTTTTCTTGGCAATTTCACACCGGGATTCTATGCCAACTTCTGTTTAACAAGCAATGTTATTAACAGAGAAAATAAGTTTTTTTGTTTCTGCTTTGATTTGCCTACTTGAATTTTCTGGTGTAGTGAATTTTCCCGTGTGTGTGTGCATATCTAAAAACCTAACAAGGGCAAACAGCTCTATTTCCATAAAAATTCCTACTGCACAGCAGTTCTAGAAAATCTAGAGTTTGGGGGTTATTCTAAATATATTAAAATCAGTATTCAAAGCAGAGTTCCAAGGCACAAGCTTCAGAGTCTCCTCTAGACTGCACTATCACACACTCCAAGAGCTGGGCTTTCAGTGAGGATCTCGCCTCTTAGTGCTACTCAGGAAGCAGAGATGAATCAGAAATGAGATTTAACCAGCCAACAGATTACTCCCCTGGCACGGGGAACACGGAGCTGCTAACGTGCCAGCTCTCCTACTGCCACCCACCATCTCAGCATATGGGGTGTGTCAGGAGCAAAAAGGCAGCAGAACAGCTCCGTGCTGCATTTCCTCCCCTGCCCCTCCAGCTCAGCGAAGCCATCGGCGCTGCTGGCAGCTTTAGAACTGCCTAAGCAGCAGTGCAGAGAGTCCAAGGTCAGGCAGGAACACGGGAAGGGAATGACTCTCCCTCTTCTCCCTGGGCTGAGCATCGGTGCCTGATTCAAACGATCCTCAAGAGAATACTTTATACTGTATGCAGCCAAAACCAAGATTTTAAAAAATGTTTACACCGCTCATGGAGGAATGCACACTTAAATCACTAGTGATCTGACACCTTCTGCTTGCCCATTTCTTTCTCCAGCTTTACTTCCAATGCTGCTGAACCGAGTTAAACTTTTTTTACACATTCATCTCTTTTGTTACTATTTTTATTAAAGTACAATCCTTAAATATTCTGTGTATATTTAGGGTTTCCCAAGTTGTACGGATGGGCTGTTCCTCTGAAATTAAATGACTTGGGCATTAACACCTGTCATTTCTCTCTGTGTGTATCTGAGATGCATTCTAGAGTCCCTCTCTGCACTTTGTGCCGTGCACCAAGTCTGAACACTGAGCACATTTTGTGGAGGCTCCACAGCTGAGCTCAGTGACCTAAAGCTGCTTCGTACCACTGACCAGACTCTGTCAACAGCCTGGATTTCAACTTGCATTTAGAGCAGGTGGAGTCCATGTCACCTCTCAATAAAGGCGTTTCTACTGCTCCTTTGCTTGTGTTCAATGTCTTTTGGGCATAGAAGAGATTCTTTAAGGCTTACTAATATAGTCAGTAATTAAGGCATAGTAAATCTGAAGGACTGCCAAACTTCATTAAACACATCCTAAAAGATGAAATAAACATAAAATATGAGGCATATTCTGCTATTGTTTCCTGAAATTCGTCTTATTTTCAGCTTATATTGTCCTGAAAAGGAGGGTCATCTACTAAGGCAATGTAAAAAGGGGGGTCCCAAAAAGTTCTCAGTAAAAGGTTTAGTCTCACTGAATTTCTGAAGACAAGGAAGACATTTGTCTCTCACAACTCCTGGAGGCTGAGATGCATTATTAAAGAATAGACACTAAAGTACCTGGCTGATTCTGCAAAAAGGACATAATATGACATAAAAAGGATTGTGTCAATTTAATATCATCATTAGGTTCCAGAGTTAACAATTCATTAATTAATTTTAAACCAGGCAAGTCTGTATCTTTTACCTTGATGACCTAAGAGTAATCTGAATCTCAAACATTTCCATACCAAAAGTATTGGCAAAAAAAAAAAAAACCCTAGATACTTTTAAAGGAAGCTATGATTTTACAGAAGTTGATGGTGTATAAAAATGTTAGTTCCCTAACTGCAGCCTCGAGAGCTGATTTCTGGGGAAAAGTAAGTACTTGTACTTTTTCTTTCCTTTAAGGTTTTTAGCAAGGAGTGCAAATAGTGCTCTTTGTAATACTCCAGAAAATTAACAGTGGCTAGCAGAACAATTTTTGTATGTGACAGTAAACTAAAAATAACTGAATGTCAAGCAGTGACTTCAGAGTGACAAGTTTCCTAGTATAGTATAAATTTCCTACATGTTCATGTAACACTTGCACAAAAATTCTACAACTACTTTAAAGAAGTTAATTTTACTCTAGATATTAGCTGCCATGTGTTCTTATTCTATTTCATAAAATGTGCCTGAGTCTAAATATTATTTTGAGATTTTGTCTCTACTTCTCATAATTTCTTATAAATTCTTCTTTTTCTTTGTTCTTTACATTAAAAATCAGTTGTCATTGGCTAAGCAAAGGCTCTACACCAAAGATTCACTTTTTTCAAAGTAATCCTTAGGCAGCTGAACTTTGCAAGTATCCAGTATTTCTAAAAATCAAATTCTTTCTTCTCCAGGCAATACTTATATGATGTTACATCAATTTAATTTGCACAGTCTAATCATACTGATTTAGCTATCTATATATCAAAGTGAAGTGCAGCCACCCCACTCTGCAGTGCCAGCAGAAGAACTTCTGCTGTTAATCATTGCACCCAGTCCTGGGCTGGAAATACCCACTCCTGGTGCAGCATTCCTCTGCCCAGGCAGACTGCTCACAGATTGTCTGTTCTCTTCTTCCTGTTCTCATCTCTCTGCCTGATGTCCTCCATGATTTTCAGCTTCAGCAGTGGAAAACTTGCAGAAATGTTTAATTACAGACAGCAGATAGAACAAGTCACATTGAGTGATTCTTCTTTGTTTTACCTTGCTGCCAATTCCAAGACTACCTCCCCTGCTTCATTTGATCATTCCAGACCTTGAAGAATCAACCACAAAGTGTTACAAAGAAGGAAAGGTCTATTTATGGCTCATACAAATCCATGAAGTCTACACAAACTTCTACTCACATATTAAAAAAAAAAATCTTCCTACCCCTGAGCATCTTCAGAAGACCTACAAAGAGTAAGGCAGAGGTGAAGTAAGGGTGCTAAACAGCAGTTTAAAAAGTGGGGAAGAGAAACCATAAGGAATGAGCCCCTGTGAATCAGAATAATGGAGTTACTTCAGTTCCAGGGGAGGTTATTCACAGCCACCCAAGTCGTCTTTTAAGAGTAACCTAATGTTTTATCTCTTTGCAGAGAAAGTAGAATATTCTGGGCTTAAATGCCTGCAGACAGTTAAATGCTGTGTTACAGGAGAAAAAGAAAGAAAAACAATAAAGATGAATAGCTTTGACCCCTTCAAAATATTTTCTGCACTTCTCATATTACGATTGGCATCAAACACAAAATTACTAAGGCTTTTCATCGCTTTTTTTCTTTTCATTAAAAATGTCCTTGGCTGCATTGCGTCTAAAATATCACGATGCTAAAACAAACCAAAAATTTCTTAGTAATAGCAGCCTGAATGACAGAGTATTAGCACCTTTATCAAACGGGAAATTAACACAACACTGGATTGCACAGTTTTTAAAACAAATTTGACTAAGGAATCACTGTTCATTAAGCCAGTACCACAGGAAAAGTGTCTTCACAATTTTATATGTAATTAAAAAGTTGACAGGACATACATTTGAAGCTTCCACCACTGAAACTCACTTTGATTTCTGCATTTTTCTGATGATGTTTGGGGGTTTTGTGAGCCCTGGTAAAAAAACTCTAATGCCATTAGTCACTGGAGGTTTTTGCATCATATTCACCAGGTTCACAATTTTCTTGTTCTGCCTTTACACATCATCACAAGCATTTTACAGCAGTTTGATGGTGGTCATACAGCCAACCCTCTCAACCAGCACACTTCCTAAAATCATGGTAGTCCTGAGGTATTTACAACATGCAGCTGTGCCACAAAGATCCTGTGCAGCATACAGGACCTTCCTTCCCTTGAAAAGGACCCCTCAGAAGTACTTCAGGAGGCCTTTAAAGTAACCTTCCACATTTCCTTTTGGAAAGGGGGAGGGAAGAGAAAATTTCCACTTTGTGGCTTCAGTCAGGCGGAGGACATGACTTGTGCAATCCTAATAAATCAGAGCATTCCCGTGTGGCAGAAGCAACAGGGGAATAGTGTAAGAGCAGTGCTGCATGTTGACCTAAGCAAGAGCTTATCGAGAAATGATGTCCTCTTAAACAGACTCCTGTAGAGATGTTCTGCATTTCCTCTGACAAATTGGAAGCTCTCTGACTGTAACATTCCTAACAAAACAGGGCTGATTTAGCAATGCACAAACTGCCCATTATCCTACTGCATAAAAAGGCCATTTGAAGCAAAGCCTTAGGACACTGCCCCACTGGAAACAGTACATCTGAAAAATTATCCCCATCTTGTGCCACCAAAGCTGTTAACTACCCTAGGGAATATACCTCATTTACAATACAGACAAATGTTAAATTCAATGAGTTTTAAAACTGTCATTTTTCTAGTTTGACTTTGATAACACTCGAAATCTTAAGAAAATACTTGGCTATTTTTTCACCTGGAATGATATTCCATCTAACTGATATTGCCACAGCATTTGTTTTCAGCTGCCCTTGTCTTTCCCCCACTCAAGTCATAATGCTGTGCAAAAGTGCAATTAAAAAGTACATCTACTCCAAAACAAATCTGGAAAAATTAAACAATTTATTTCAACAAACTGTTCCTGTCTGAAAACTTTGCATGCCAAGATTACAACTTGTCATTATCTTCCCAAGAGATGGAGTACCTTTTTTAAAAGTATCTCTACTGAGATCTACAAATCTATGTGCAAGACAGCTTACTTTATTGTGTTTATAATGATAAAAAATATTTTAAAAGGTTATGGCTCTTGGGATTGATAAAAACACAATGGGGGTAAGGTCATTCGGAAATGCTAATAAAAGTTTTCATAAAATATGATGACTCTCAAGAAGTAACGCTGGCCATGAAAAATAACTATGAAAGTCTATTTCCTGTGATGGTAAACACTCAATTTTTCTAGAGCTGAGTGACTCTCCAAATCCTTTATTTGTTCTGTTGGTGCACAGCTGTAGCTGTTGGATTACCCCACATACTCTCTCAGCTGATGCAGTGTCTGTGCTGGAAATTCCCCCTCTCACACAAGTTTCAAGGAAAGAGAAGAACACACACCTGCTGTGGCCATTAAGGTTGTCTTAAGCACCTCATCTCTCTGCCAGTGACATCCAACAAAACCTTGTCCTAACACAAGAGGAAAATCCATACAAACCTTTCTTTTCGCATACCATAATTTTCACTAGAAATTTTGAGAAATACAGCAAGAGCAGGTGATGTCCTTATCCTCCATTCCTTTAACCTCCAGACCAACAGCCAGGAGCTGAAAGGAACTGCCTTTTTCCAACAAGTCAGATTTCCTTAACAAAATAAATATCAAATGATGGATTTTCATGTTCAGGCAAAGTGTTTGTGAGAAAGGCAATGCTCTCTCTATCAAAGTTTCACCACGTGTGACCAGCCTTTAAAAGCAACAATTTAAGAGCAATATTGTATACAGTTAATGCAGACTATCAACACCCATGAAATTATTCAATACAGGCACGTGTATTCTTGAATATATATAATTATATATATATATATATTAAGGATATATTGCGGTTAATCAACCACCGACACAGAAGTGAAGAAATGCAGTTTATGGTGTATATGCAGCTTTCAGTTTTTGACACATCTTTTCAGAAATAAAGGAACCAAAAGTAAGCAACATAAAATATTAACACTTTGCATTAATCTCAAATTTATTTCTAGTCATCAGATAGTAATTGCTTGACTTACTCCAGTTACAAAGCCATTTACTCGGTCTGAATCCTTTTCCCTAAATCCAGGTTTGACTCCCAAACACAGGTGTGCCCTGCCTATGTCCCTGCACAGAGACCAGGTAACTACTGAAAAATGTATTTCATGGGAAAAGTCTGTGGAAATTGCACTGGGTGGGGAGGATTTTTTTTCCTGTATTATAATATTTTATTTTTCAGAAGACAGAAGAGGCAAGGTGAGGATCCTTATTTACTGTGTGTCAGCTTTGCCTCCAGCTACTTTGGGTTTTGCTAAAGAAATTGTGATGGTGAACGACTCCAAAGGGAAAGGGGAAGAGTAGTAGAAGCAAGGGCTTGGGAGAGCAAAAGCAGAGAAGGCTTTTGGACAGGATGGATAAAGGCTCATTGCCTACAGAGATCTCTGTAGGCAATCTCAATGCCAGATTCCACAGGCAGAAATAGTACAATCAGTACAAAGATATCTAGAGCAGAGTTAAACCCAGTTCCAGGTTCCTCCTGCTTTTCCAGTGAGGAATAAATCCTCAAATACAAGGTTTTGTTGCCCTTCCCAAGGCATCACACTATGCAGCACCTCAGATACCTCAAGTGTTTGACAATAAAAGCTGGAGAACTGTACTGGCAAACTTTTAGGGCACCAAACCATTACCAAACTCCAACACAAAGGCAGCATCTGTGTTTCACACCATGATCAATACATCCAGTCATGTTCTGACAGTCAGGACATGGACCTGAGGGAGCAGCCTGGGAGTGCCTTTAGGGAGAGGCAGCCCTGAGCAATCCCTGCCCATCCCTGGATCCCTGTCAATCCCACTTTTGCAGCCCTGTCTCTCCCAGCCAGCATGAAGAAAGGGCTGTTGTGAGCCATATTTCTGACTGCTCCACCTTTGCAGACCATTCACACACACCCCAGAGACACTTTCAAAAAGCCTTCACTCTTGGAGACTGTAAAAACAAAAAAGATGAACCCAAAAGCAATTTGAAGCAAACATTGCAAAGGCTACTCCCACTTGTTCCTAAAGGCTCTGCATTAGCTGGCTAAACCTTTATCTTTTCTAAGTTCAAGGCTTTGCACAGAATTTCATAATCTTTTCAAAGGGACTAGACAGTACCTAAAGCAGCAGCACAGCAAAGCCACAGTCACGGCCCCACCCGTGTGTTTTGGAAGCACACCTGCATTGGTCTGTGATCAGGTGCAACTTGAAGTCACATCAGCTCAAAGCTGCACCAGCTGCCAACAACCTACAGATGCTGATGGTGCCACTCCCAGACACGTGTCACCTCCTCTGATCACGGGGCAGGAATGAGAGAGAGAACTAGAGAGATAAAACAGACAAAGCTTCTGCAACAGACCCAGAGTGGAGGCCCTGGAACCTCACAGGGCACATCTCACAGTGTCCAACTCGAGAGCTGCTCAATGCTCCTCTAGCCTTTCCTCATCTCCAAATTCTCACCAGGCCTATGTGTGTATTTCCCTCAGGACAATCTGCAAACACACAATGTCACCTGGCTTCCTCAGCCTCTGACAGAGCCCCTGGGATAGAAATGAGAGAGAGGTCCTCAGGATAGGTGTTCATGCCATGGCAAGCATGGACAGCCACAGCAGGCAGTGCAAGGGTAGCTTTTGTTCTGGAACCCACACTGGAGCTTTGAAACTGCCCTCAGAGCACAACATTGTTTTGCATGTTTTGTTTTTCAAATAGAAACATGTAATATTTTGGTATTAGAAAAGAGTTTTATGCTCTGTAACATAACGCTGAGACATAGGAAGGAACTGGGTATTACTGACTGCTTGCCTGAAGATTTATAAAATTCAGAAATAAAAACTTCATGAAATAGAGTTACTTTTATATGCTTTGAGTCATTAATAAATTACCAGGATTTACTGGTTGAAATAGATCTCTGTAAGTGTCTGCTATCTTGTTTCATCCAATACTCACTAGTAAAAGCTGACTAAAAATGTTACATACTGGTTTTGCTGGGATGAGAGAACAGCTGTTTGATGTTCTGGTTTATAAAAGAGGCCAAGAGAGAGTGTATTTGTTGTGGAATTAATTGGTCCAAATTAAGCACATACTGTTTTTCCAACTTATGGTAGGAATCTATGTGATTTAATAAATATGATAAATGGCTTGTGAGAATAACAAAGGATGATTCTGGGCCACCCCTGTAGTGCACAGACCGTCAGCAGAGTTTGGGTAACTATCATTTCAGCCAAGAAAGAAAGGGGAAAATCTGGCAGAGAGAAAATTTGAAATTTTATCTCAGCTGAAAAGAAAATCAGCCAAAACCATTCTGCAAAATTCTTTCCTCTAAAACAGCAACGTGAACCAAAGGCACCATCTTTACCACTTGAATGAAAAAACAAAACAATCAGCTGTCCAATAACAACACATTTTAACTTGTAATATTTAAATTGGTAATGAGGAAGGTGTTTTGTCTGAATTTCCATTTCTTACAGGGCCTAATTATGAAAGACAGAAAAAAATGTGCTGTGCACTCTCTTTCACATCTCATTACATTTATTCAGCTTTATTACTAATTCTTTGTTAATATAATTTTCACCCTGGGAACTACATTTTTTGTCTAGTTACCCTGATACATGAAACCCTTAAAGCAGGAAGTCCTTGATCACCACATCATATTTCTCATGGTATTTTAAAATGACACTCACCATATTGTTAGAAGTAGGTTCTATCAGCAGGCTGCTCTCTGGAGGAGTTCTTTCTCTTTCTTTTTCTCTCTCTCAGGTGCCTTAAAGAAGTTTTATCTAGCATGGTGGCCTAGAGAGACACGGGGAACAGGAGGAGAATTGAGATGCTCACACAGGTGTGCCCTGCACCCCTCCCCACCCCAGATTCTGCTGGAATACACTGTGCATGGTGTGGCAGATTAGAGGATGTGGCAGCCAACTTTAACCCCAGCCTGTTAATCCTGCCACTTGTTAGAGGTGAGAGCCACAGCAGCGCTCTCAGCCTCGTTCCCAGGGAGTTTATACAAGTGCAGTAAGCAGCTCCCTTAAGGAGCTGAGCAGGAAAACTGCAGCAAATGTGTGTGTGTGCAGTCACAATGAAATCCCAGCCCAGAGGACAGGCGCTGTAATCCCACCAATGATGTTCCAAACCCGTGATGGCTACCAGCCGACAATACCCACAGACCTCAATCCATTTTTATTGTATTCAGGCTGCAGTGTTATATTTCCTGCCTCCCCTTAGCACCACACATACAGTGTACTTGAAAACAAAAATCTATAATATTGATCCCACAATGTCACCACAATTATTCTTTTGAAACAGCCATTGAAAACAAATTACATCTGCACTGCCTTTTCATCCGATTGCTCTGGGTGAGCAATGCTCACTGTAGCCGCCAGCATTTTCAGTGTTAGCACTGTGTCACTAAAGACAGCACAGGAAAAGAAAAAAAAAACCAGGGGGGGAAAAAAAGCATCAGTAACATACTTAAAGGGGGGCTGGAGGAGGGGGAAGCCATCAAATTAACCAGACCACAAAATGCCCCTCTAACCTGCTGCAACATTTAAGTCTCTTAGCTTTCCGTATGCACACCAGATGATACTGGAACTGTACAGTAGCCAGTTTTCCCTCCTAGAGCTCATAAGTTTGGCTTTTTCCTGCCCAGTAAGCTAAATATAGTTGTTACACTAATTAAATTGACAAAGATTCAGAGGGGGTCTCATTTTCAGGTAGTCCATTTAATACCTTGTGATGACAAAAAGTATTATTTGAAGCAACATGATTTTAAGCTCACGTAACATAATTCTATTGACAAACTGTAAGACTTTCTTGACAAGGGAGAAGTGATTAACACAGAAGTGATGACTGCAGAACAAACGGACCCATTCAGATTAAAACAGCAACAAGATCAAGCCTGAAGGAGTCTGTCCAGGGGAAGCAGAGGCCTTTCCACACAAATAGCAGGAATATCCAGCCAAGGCAGAGAGGACAGGGAGAAAGAAAAGCCCACCTTCTTTGATTCTAGTTTTCCAATATTCATTTGTTTTTATCCCAGTAATGGTTTTGCTCAAAACAAGAATTGTCATATCAGTGAAACTGTAGTGACCCCCATAGCGTACACAAGCCAGCATAATTTTAGAGAGCAAATCCCACCAGCAAATGCTAACTTCCATGTGCTTCTTAATGGCGTGGCTTGGAAAAATATAGACCTCATCAACAATTAATTTTTTTGCCATTTTGCCAATTGGTGGTTGGCCAAGGGAAAGTGCTTTTGTTAAGCTGTGACCACACAAGTCACAGTGGAAGGTTCCTGCAGAGGGGAAACGATAACTTTGGAGTATTAAGAAAACCAATAGCCTTGTTGACATGAACATGGGAGTCTAACCCCTGAAGCCTCCTGATATGAAGCATTGATTTTTCTGTCTGGGTACAGTTCTAAAGCCATTCATTCTCTATGGTCAGGACTCACAGGGCCAGAGGAGTGGGGAAAAAAAAATAAAAATCTGTTCTTTTCACTTTTACCTCCAGGCAAAGTTGAGGAATAAATTCTACATTTTGAGGGATGATTTGTTCAGGCCATGTTTAGTAGAAGCTTATTGCATAAAAAAACATTTGTTTCCTTGACCCTTGCAACCTGTGACCACTTATTCTTTTGTGCACCTCCTTCACAAGATAACAGCAGGGGAAAGTGCCTAGAGAAAGCACCCCTGGTTTCTTGTTATTCTCCAAATAATATCACCAAGCTCACTTATTATTCCTCAAATAATACTGTCATGTTCACTTGTCATTCCTCAAATACCATTGCCAGCTGACTTGTTATTTCTCAAATGCTTCCATGCCTACTCGTTATTCCAGCTCGTGTAATTACTACATCCCTTACTTGTTATTCCCTCTCATATACTACCCCTGGCTGTACTTGGTTAGTGCTCATGTACTACTGATCCGCCTCTCTGCTGTTTCATTTTCACCACTCCTTCAACATGCTGTACCTTCCTGAGAAAGGAAATTATATTATCATTCTGTATATTTTTGCAATCCATACGCTGACTCCCTGTTTCCTCTGCACCCCTGTTGTGTTCATTTAGTAGCTATTGTAAATATACACTGAAAAACACCAAACCTCTTGTGGAAGAAACAATAGTTCCACAGTTTGGAGTGTGAGTGCAATGTGTTCCCATTGTCTTTAAAAATAATAATTTAAAAAATAAACAAATGAAAGAAAAAGGGAAAAAAATAAAATTAAATCTATTCTAGAGAAAAGCTCAAGTTTCCCCCTCCCCACCAGGACACGGTACTCAACCACACAATGGGATGTTTCCTGCTCTGGTGACAGAATGCTGAGCCAGTTTTTTGCTGTTTGTCTCTTGTTTTCAAAGAAACAAAGCGACAGCATTAGACAGGAGATGCCAGTGTTACAGAAGGCTAATGTTTGGACACCAAACTTGCTCTGTCTTTCAGGTGGCAACTATTTAATTGATTTTTTTTCAGTGTAAATAAATATTCAAATGCAATAACACACAATCATCTCTAAGGGAGGCAGAAAATATCATTGTCTACAGACAGATTGTCATCTTTACATAGGTGTACACACAGACACTCCAAAGCCATGAAAATAAACACCTCTGAATATCTATCTTTATAAACCTGATAGAGTACACACACTCTACATGAGCATATTTTTAGCAAATACATATCTATACACACACACAGATTTAATGCTAGGAAAAATCCCTCGTTACTATTGCAGAAGTATGCCTATATTATGTTACAGTATGAATATGCTTGTATATTTATTATTAAAATACTTACTGTTCCGCCTTTTGAAGTAGATGGACAAATGATTTAGGAGAAGAAATAGACTAGAAACAAAATTAATGCAAATAATGTGTTGATTTTTTTTTTTTTAGCTTGATTAGCCAAGCCAATAGAAAATTCTGGAAAACGTATACAATTATTTTAACTGTCATAGACTGGCAATTGTAATTGACATGATTTGTACGAGATGCGGTGTAATAACTGAATATATTAAAAAAAAATCTCATGGCTTGATTACCAGGAGAACATTACTAGTGCCACAATATTATTAACAACACAATTATCATGGCATCCCTAGGACACGCTCTTAGCACTTCAATGCATTAGCGAACCTTTGCTAACGAAGAAAAAATTAAAGTACAGCAAATTTCAAAGCACCAGTTGTACGCAACATCATTAAAAATTTATAAAACTTCCCCTGAACATGACAAGTGTTTGGTTTAAATGAAGATCAGCCATAAGAAGGAGCAGAAATCTTGTTATTCTTTGTCTCTTTCTCTCCCTCTTTTTCTCTTTCTCTCAAACCTCCCCCAACCACCAGCACCTCAATCCAGCTGAAATATGTAACCATTACAGAGTGACAGTTTGACACACAATGACCTGTCAGAACATTCATCTCTCAATGTTTTATTTTAGTGAGGAGCCAAACTGCAGAAAAAATAAGCAAGTTGTTTCAAGGCTTGGAATGAGATCAAACATTTCTGGCATCCCCACTTACCAGACCTTTGATTTACAATGGATCTGTCAGAGGCTGATTAGACAGTGTGTGTTTAAAAACCTATAGATGTTCCACAATTGCACAAGCTCTCCCCTTCCCTTCACAGAGAGCGTTTCTGCTCTTTGTTTGAATGGAGAGAATGAGCCAGGTTACACTGCAGAACCTTACACCTTGCAAGTGGAAAACACCACACGCAAAACTGCAGGCAGCTGCAATTAAACCTCTTAGGCAGGAGCGCTCCCATTCTCCACTAAAAGAAAGCTGTAGCTCTCTGTACTCTGTAATATTCCTTGTGCCAATTTCTATTACCTTTTCCTTCCAGGCCTAAAGTTATAATAGTCTGCAGAGAAAATATACCCAGGAACTGCTGCAATCTCTGCATATTTTCAACAATGTTCAAAGGCTACACGCAGCTAAAAATTAGTCAGACAACAAAGTGCAGGTGGCTAAAATATTCCCACACTGTAACATTTTTTGCTCATAATTGCAAGTAGGGGGGAAAAAAGGCTAGAAATATATTGTTTCTATTTGTACCTAGAACAGTTGCAGAAAGAGCAGCAGGATTTGTGCCTGGCATTAGAATGTGTAATTCCTTAATACTATATTGTGGCATATGGTTCATTGTAGCAAATTATGAATACATGTGTTTGGAGAGCTTTGGTAGTAAATTTGGGCTTTATACATCTACAACAATGGCCAAATCTGACAAACATAATTTATATAATATTAAGTTAATACAGTATTATGAAATTAGCTCACTGTAGTAAAGCTGTAATTTTTAAATGAAAGACAATGCGATGAAATGAAAGCAAAATAAACATTAGCATTTTGTGAAAGGTAGAACAAATCTTCCAAAAGTCTGCTTTGTAATTTATTATAATGCCGTGTTTATGACTTCCAGTATATTTCAGACGTGGCATCCTTTAACAGTATAGCACAACTACACTGCTGTTCAGAATGATCCCAATCTTTCAACCCCTCTCAGGAAACACTCTCATTAATTTAAAAGAGACTTTTGAATGAATACTGCCTGTGATTAAGCAAGGAGCAGGTTGGAACTCTGGGATCTAGTCCCCACGATGCTCCTAAGGGGTTCAGCACTGCATTTGCTCCATGTGGAAAATTCCAATCAAGTTGATAGGGTTGTAGGAACATAGGCTATTACTCTGTGTGTTAGACAATTCAAGATATGAAATTATTTTTCACATATTCATAAGAGGGAAAGTGAGAAAAGCATTACAATGGGAGCCCCTTAGCTTGTAGGAAATGGAATGTGTTAAAACACACAATTTTATTCTTTCAAGGGAAAGAGGAGAGCAATTAGCCAGCGCAGGAGTCAAAAAGGAAGGGGGGAGGTAAGTAAATAAGTAAATAAACAAGTGTTTTGAGGTCATACCCCACAAGACCCTGAAGTGACGCACAATTTCTATTATCAACTTCCTAAGGAAAAAAGGGAGCACAAAGAAAAACATTTATTAGTATTTTAAGGCTGCACAGAATTTGTGTTATATTTGCTCTTTTAAAAGATATAGTGCCATGTAAGCATTTCTAGCTCACCTCTGGTTGGACAAAATAACAGAAATTGTCATCCAAAACCAAAAGTTCTTTGTCTCAGTCATGGCCTAATTTCTAATATTTAATTTGTGACGTGTGGTTTTGGTTTTGTTTTCAAACAGAATATATGATTTGCAGGATTTCTGAGGTTTCACATGTCCTAAACAGCAAAGCACCCTATCAAAAGGGGGATTTCCAGTAGGAGATGCCAAACATCATTTGTCCTCAATATCACAAGCCTGGGGCTCCATCAAGTTATAGTAACTAAAACCTAGAGGTTATGGCCCAGAAAAGAACAACTGTAGAATAGAGTGGCTTCACATATTTGTGAAGTTCATGTCTCAGGCAAGGATGATACGTCACAGATGAAAATGTATGACCTTTCTTTGTGCAAGTGAAAGCCATGTTATACGCTGCTGAATATCGCTGCCAACCCAGAAAGCCGCTATTGGTATTTATCATTCTGCCACCTTGTTTCATACTCTCTGAAACACAGAGAAAACACTTTTATCTGAGCAATCAGAGAAAGGTTAGCATTGCATTAACGGGTTAAATGTATGAATGAATCATGAAACACGAATCAGCACAAAATGCTAAAATAAAATCCTATGCAAAATGCTTCTATGAAATGCGGATAGCACGCATGCCTGTACCCCAGCTACAGCTGCCTCGATCTCCTTTAGGAGCTCAAATCCACAAACTACGTAATTCCAAATTTTGCATGGGGAAATCTAATGCTGCATAGCATGTGTGCAATTGCCAAGCATCATATCCACCTGCAATTTGAGTATCATGAGCTACACAACTCCAGCACAAAAGTTGGCACACCTTAATGCTGCAAAAACCTACAGATCTGAACCCTGTGAACAGCCTTAATTTTAGATGCAAACAGCCACGGCTTTGCCACTATCATTAGGAAAGTGAAACATGCCAAATAATTAAACCGAGGCAGGGCAGATTTCAGAGGTGAGCTCTCTGCTCTCGAGGCCCAGAACCAGCCCAGAGTGCTGTGTTCAAGGGGCAGAGTCTGCGGGCATTCGAGCCTGGAGCTCGAGTGACAGTGGGGTACTTCCTGGGAAGAGTGAAAAAGTAGAAAGTGATTAACTTTTGGGGTCCATTTTTCTATTCCTTAAGCTGAAAATCAGAGAACAAAACCAGAATTTGACTCCCACACAGTGATGTCTAAATACAAATTCACAGTAAGGATTAACCTGTTCATCTCTTTCCAGCCACACCCAAAACAAGAACTCTGTCAAATTGAATTTTGTCAGCTTGACTCGAGTAGGGTTGATTTCCTGAAGCAAGAATGATATCCAGGACCAGAAAACAAGATCTTTGGCAGGAAAGCCTAGATCCTTCTTAGGATTCAGCAAGAACACTATTAAATTTGAAGAGAGTGGCAGGGGACTTGGGGTGACAAGGGAGCAGCACAAACACCTTCACCACAGCAATTCTGTGTGATCACACCCCCCTGTGCACCTCCACCCTATAACTCCTGAATCTACAGTCTCATTTCAACAAAGGTGACAGAATGGTGAAAAGTTCAAAGATAATCAAGTTCCTACATATTTTTTGAGCACACCATATCCAAAAAGAAAATAAAAATCCTTTTACTGACCTTGGGAACACTTTCAGAATGACCTCATACCTTATCAGATATCAAAGAATCTGTAGTGGTATGATTAAAAACACTCCAAATATAGAAAAAAGCTAGAGGACAAACAGCTTCTGGACATCAACATCAGGTAACAATAATATATAAATGCATGTCAAACCAGACTTCAACAGCTTCACTGAAACTACACGTTTTGACATTTGTAAAAACTACTTAAGAGTAATTTACCTCAAAGCATAGAGGAAAGGAGAGTAGAACAGTCAATATCCCTGTTTCAGTTATACAGGGTATTTGATCATCTACAGTTTATATACTTAATAAAGGTTGCAAAACTTTATTATGTTCCCAGCATTACTCAGCTCCACCAGCATGAATCTGTACTATATTCCTGAACTATCCGTGTTAGGCATTCCAGACGGATTTTTCTTGTTTTCAGACTGCCTGCACCCACAATGCAAAATTCTGCGTTAACTTGAAGTATCCTCTCAAGCACACATAAATGTATGCATATTTATACCCACATAAAATCTAACTCTGCCACTTTAGTCAGTGACAGACTGTACAATAATTAGCATTGTCAATTACTAATTGTAGCATGGCCACAGATACAGTTACAAAAATGCAGCAAAGTAACAGCTTTGATAATTTCAAAGAATTACACCTTTATTCTGTCACATTTGACTATTTCTACTTTTATCTATTATTATAAATGCAGAAAAGCAAGAACAATAGATAACATTTTCTAAGCCAAATTTAAGGACACACTGTTCAGACCCCTTATTGCTCAAAGAACATGTCCCCCTCATTCTGTCTTTTTTTTTAAACTGTTAAATATAAACAAATTAACTTCCTATGCATGTTGCTTCTGAGAGAATTACTTTTCATTTTTAGAGTGGTTTTCCATCACTACAAACCTTTTCCTTTCCCTTATGCACCAGCAAACATACTGATACAATTTAAAGGTCATGTTCTTTTCAAACTGACAGGGCCCTCCAAAATTTTGACGAGAGTCCCTCCAAGAATCACACCACACAAACGGAAAGGAATTAAGTAAAGCATCACTTGATGTAGGCTCAATCATGTGAACTGATTAGAAAATGTAACCATGGAGAGAGGTGATTCAAAGTGTGACGGACAACCTTTCAAAGAAAGGAGATGTCATGTTGATAATAATAAGCAAGTACCTGACATTGAAGGAGGGGGTGAACACAGAGGGTCAATAAAGATATAATTGCCTTCAGCTACTGAAAAAAAAAAAAAAAAAAAAAAAAAAAAAAAAAAAAAAAAAAAAAAAAAAAAAAAACAAAACAAAACAAAACAAACAACAACAAAAAAACCACAACAAAGCGCCAACCACAAACCCAAATCTCTTTTCTAACTTCGGTTTCTTCACACACCAAGAAAAATATTTAAAATTATCAGAGCGTCTTATCTGTGTAGCTCAAGTTAAGTTTTAGCCAAAAAATACTGGAAAACACATTAGTAACATTCCAGTTGTATAGCTTCTTTCACCCAGCAAAAAGGATACCTTGAAGTTCAAAGACAAACATACAGAGTTTGTCTTAAAGGTTATATTGATACATATTGATCTGCATTGCAAGTTAGATCATATTTAAGAAAATAGGACTGGCTTTGGGTTGTAATACCCACATCATTCAAAGAAATGCTACAAGCAAAAAGGAAATGTGCCTTTCAAAGACCCCGTTTATCAGGAAGATGATATACATTTTAAACAGAGCCAGCCTAAATCTTTGCAGGAAACACAGTACGAGCTGGGGCAGGACAAAAAGGTCTCTCCACAAAATAAAAGCAACAGTTATCATGTGTTCTCAACTTTAGATGAATCTGCAGCGCAAAAGACTACCCTACCCCACCCTCCACCACATTTAATCAATATAAAACTCAGTTAAATTCAAGAAATGGGTAAATAGTAAATGAAAAGTATCATATTCCTGTCCTCTTTTTGACAGTAGAAAATATTTAACCTATTTTTTTAATTATTTATTTCTTTCATAGTTCTCTAACCACTGCTCTTTCCTTTCCCATCATTTGCTATGATTTATAGCACTCCAAACAGATCCAGCATGTCATGAACTATTATGGTAACAATTTGAAAACATTACATCCAAGATCATTTTAATGATAAGACCTGTCTTCTCTTGTCGATATTAAAATGCATATAATGTATATGAATAAATGGAATCCTAACTGATTTAGATACTATATTCTTATTGATGTCAAAGAGGTCACTGAACACATCTAATGTTTTAGCCAACCATGGATTGAAGATTGCAGTTACATAAAAAGTAGATGTGGAGCCTTCCTCCCACACAAATTCAGCCCAAACTTGCACCAGGTAGGGTAACTTAAATAGTTCAGGCAAAATAATTCAGAGGTACAAGTCAAGTTCTTACTGGACAAATGCCCATTTCATCAAGAAAGTAATAAACCATGGCACCCATGACAAACTTGGATGCTATTTGCTTGACACAGTGCCTGTTCAAGGCTTGTCCGTGTGCTGCAGATTGAAAGCTGCAGGACACAACCAAGGTGACACCCCAGTCGTACAATCTACTGCCTGTCTTGGAGAGAAACAAGGTTTTACTGCAATCTAGGTCTTTTGCAATTGCTCCCTGGACTGCTGGCTAATGAGGTCAGACAGTACTGTCCATTCTAGACATATTCTTTCCAGGGTATCATCTCTCCAAGAGACATTCCATGAGGACATACCCTTAAATATGCCATCAAAGCAAATTATAATGATAGAATTTATTAACATTTTTTATGAGGCAAAAAGCATACTTCTAAGGAAACATGAAATAAAAATGAGACTAAATAGCAAATGAATTTCTGAAACTATGTAGTAGATGTTGTTATGCCACTAGAAAGCTTTTGTTACATGCAAGGACAAAAAGCTGAGGTTAAGACTTGCAGACACCCTTGACCAGAGATCTCAACCAGACCTCCTTTTTTCAGCAGCCAAAAACCTCCCCACACAAAGTGAGTGACCATGTCTCTGCAGCCACGTCTATAGGGGGGGGACTGACTGTCCTTCTTTTTCTTTTAGCTCTATACCTCTGAACACTTTCTTTCTCAAAAGGAAAGCTGAGACTGCGATCATTTAAGTCAGTAAACGAATACCACAATTCCTCAAACGGCACAAAGGGTGGAGCCCCAGAGGTGCTCAGTTGTCTTTAACACAGTGCACACTCTGAAAACCAGTGACCATTGGGTTTGTGGCCAACACTGGCCAACTCCAAGCTTGAACAAAAACAGAGACACAGCCTGCAGCAGCCTCCACTGGGGGAGGACAGGGGAGAAATTAGAAAGAAAAAAATTAAGAAGAGCAAGACAGTGGGAAAAGGACATGGGATTTATGATACAAACAAATAAAAAATCAGAAAGAAATGACACAGGAATATTTGGCTGTAGCGTCAGAGAGGCATAATGCGCAAAAAGATGTACCAAAGAATTGCTCACCCTCTGTTCAGACACATGGTCATGGCACTGGTTACAGGCTGTACCTACACCAGCATTTCAGTCCAGAACAGTGGTACAGATTTGGGTGAATTTATTTCCTCTTATTGTAGTTGGCTTTGTTAATAAAACTGTTTTGATGACCTGATTCCAGATTTCTTTTGTAGGCCAAAAAAAGAAAATCAGAAGCTCTACCAGATGTGTACCAGATGTGCTCCATTAGTCAATGTAAGTAAAAGGTGCAAATCTACAACTGTTTCTCAGTCATCTCCAAATGCAGACAGAATGGTTCTGGGACGTTTGGTTCCAGTGCCCACACTAACCATAGTCTAAAGTAAAAAATCCCAACACATACTTACTGTAGATATGAGGCCTCAGCACAAATCAATTTAAATTGATGCATTTATAAGGAGTCTGATTCCTTGCCGATGCAGAGTGTGTCTAAGAAAACTTAGGTGAAATAGAGATTTCAACCTCTGTCAGAGAAAGGTGACATACTGTTGGACATTCTTCCCTGAGCATGTGCTGGATGACAAAACCATTTGGAACATGAGACTTTATTTTCAAATTACATGTTTAATCTTCTTCCTCACAGAAGATTAAATTCTGATGCAAATGGAAGGGGATGGAGCCATCCCATCACTGCCTGATGTTCCCTGCTAAAAGAGAATGGGAAGGACATAATGCAAAAAAAGAAGCCAAGCATTTAAGGGAGAAGACATAAAAGCAAAACCCGGGGGTTGCAAAATCCACATGAACTAAACCCATGACTCAAATTAGTATAATTGAAAACCATTAAGTTCAGCTCTGTTCAAGTAAAAATTAACTTTATAGTGACTATCATTATAAACTATTGCTTCATCAGGAAAATACATCACGGTTATATTTTATAATTTTTATCCTCTCTTCCATGTAGCTGCTAGAAGGCAGTTACAATGAGACTGGGTCTTTCCAAAGTTGTTAACAAGACACATTCCTTTTGGTTCATGGCTAGTATTATGAGAGTTTCTGTCTTATGTCACTATTTCTGACATATGCTGGAGACAGAACATCTTGGCTCAAAAAGTACTGGACCATCATTTTATGAGAAGAGTGTTTCTGGACCACAGAAGCAGATAGATTTACAACTGACAACACAGAGGTAATGATAACCTACCCTTACATAGCCCAGAGTCTTACATACTGTAAACTCAATTAGCAATTCTTTTATCTTCACCTAGAACAGATATATTGAAAATTGCAGATTGAGGGCTTTTCTCGTATAGCTCTGACCACAAGGATAAATACTGCCTTGCTTCAGCAGCATAATTTTTAGCCCTCTCATTTTTCATCCAGTTCAAGTTGTTTGATTCTAGGAGTCCATACTCCAGGCAGGCAGAGCACTCATTTATGAACACAACGCAGGCAAACGTGCATTTGTTGGAGATGAAAGGCAAGAGAGTTGCCCATAATTTTGCCACAAATAAACTCCTCCTTTGGTTTATGCTACATCTTGCCCTTCCACGTGAATAGTTTTGATAAAGACCTGTTACTCCCTTTTCTTTCACTATACACAGTGTGGATACATTAGATAAACACTTTTATATGTTCCCGTCAAGGAGAAATATCCCACACAACGAAGCAGACCTTGTGAAATAACATTTCACTTATCTGTTATGTCTTTCTGAACCTTCCCTAAGAACTATAATTCTCTAATCCCAGTGTACAGCTGCATACAGTCTTGCTCCAAGAAATTTCTGTTCTCAAAGACCAGCAAACAAATGCAGACATACAGGTGAGGAAGCTTTCAACAGCAGTATGTACACTGTTTTATAACTTTTTTAGGCATAAGGAAAAAGAAAGAAAAAGGAGTTATTTTAATAACAGGCAATTTACAAGCACACACAATTTGAAGAGGTCTTCAAAATACTTTGGAGAAATAGATCATATACTCTAAGCCAAAAGTATATATCATTTTTATCTATTAGGGGTTTTTACATTTTTACTGGGTCTCAGTGATTTACTGGTATAAAATAAAGCACAGAGCTATACTCTAGTTGCAAAAACATGGCCAATATGAGAACAGAGAGAGCAGTAAAGTTTGAAACTACAGTGAATGCAGGGGATTTGAGCTAACATAGTACAACAATGAAGTTATTTTTCCAAACTTACCCGTATGCTTGCAATAAATATGGTAATCAAGTAAATTAAAAACCTGTTGCATTTACACACTTCTGTCCACACTTGTCAATCATTTTTCAACAGCAAATATTTCAAGACAGTGGTTATAATCTCTGCTAACAGAAAAGAACAGCCTGTTTTGGTGAAATAAAGTTGACATTTAATTTACTCTTGTAATTTAAGTTGTTCATTCATTGCTCTTGTATGGTGACAGATAAGATTCCTTTAATGTTCTTGAACAAAACAATAAATACAGTGTAGTTAAATTTTAGATGTGAAAACATTATGCTTTGTCTTGACAGCACCACAGTTAGGCGTAAAGTTATAATGTTCAAATAGTCTCTTCTGAGACTCTCTGTGTCATAAAACATGTCGTCTTTCAAAGTGTGTATGTATCTGTCATTTGACTTTTCCTGAAATCAGAAATAGATGGATGCACATCCTGATTCTTCACCTGCAGATTTGAATTTCTTTCTCGTTTCAGCCCCAGCTCCATGCTATGAATAGACACAGATCTATCTGATAAAACAGGAAACTTCCCTAACACAACTTCTGTGATCAGGAGCCAGGCCCAAGTAACAATTCTGTCTGCTCATCCAGGTGGCTGTCAGCCCCCAGCCCAGACTGTCACTGCTGGGACTGAGAGCCCCTCACGGGGTGGCTCCAGTGACCAGCAGGTCCCCCTGGGCTCCACACACCCACTGACAGCCAGAAAAGTGCTCCTCCTCACCAGCTCGACCCCAAGCTTGCCACAGCAGTCTCAGACCTCTGGGTCCTTTAAACAATGGGATGACAGAGCAGTAACAAGAAACAGCCCAGGCTGGTGCCCCTGAGGAGGGACCCAGAAGAGGAACTGCAGGGCTTTTATCCCCTTGCAGTCTGAAGCTCTGTGCTCTGGGATCTCCCTGCTCAGCTCCCGTGCTGGCTCTGCTGTCCCTTACCCGGCTGTGCCTTTGTCACACAAAGGGCTGGCAGGGCACAGGCTCCTGCCCAGGCTCACAGCCAGACTCTACCTGCAGCTGCTCCCAGCCACCTGCTCAGGATGGATTCCTCAACAGCCTGTGGGTTGGAATTTTTGGGGTGGTTTGTTGTTGTTGGGGTTTTTTTGTTTTTTTTTTTCAATAAAAGGATCAGTCCAGCAAACTTGTTTCAAGAAATCGAAATTCACTGCTCACAGGGTAACTTCTCCTTTTGGCCCTACTAACTCTGATATTTCACTCAGTGGTCTTGGAGTTATTTCTTTGATAATGAAGAAACTGGTACATCCATCACACTTTGGGTACATGAAGTAGATCAAGTTGAGCTGCACAGGTTCATATAAATATACATCTATTTTTTTGGTGCATTAAAGACTTAATGTATCCATTGTTTCTTGTTTAGCCCAAGAGATTAAGAGCTTCACATTCCATAATCATTGCAGGTAATCTCTCCCATTTCCTACATTCTTGAACAGTAACTGTCTAATATCTACATTTGGCAGATTTGTCTTGAAATAAAATTGCATATTTAAAAAAAGGGCTTGTATGATGAGAATACATTCAGTGATGTGGAAGCTACAAAGAAAACCCCAGATGGCTCAGACAATAATAAGATATAATATTAAATTTAGACCTTTCATCAAATGTCCTCGAATTCATGCTAAGGTCTCTTTTCAGCTTTGTACTTTCCTCTTATTTTAAATGTTAATGGATTATCAAAATCATCAAATTCTGTCATATAATCCAGAATGTCTGCTTTTTTAACCACAGAAAATGAACTGCACAATTTCTGTACAGACAGAACACTATATCAAATTGATCTGCAAAGAAGCAGACACCCTCAGCAACTCCTGCACAGGTACATATTAATTTTATGGTGCATTATTAGGACAGATACCTCAGCACGTTCATGATGGCCCTATTACTGCATTCTCATTCTCTAAAAGCCATTGTGCTTATATAATCTGTTATTCAAACCTCTGCAGACTTCTGAGCAAAAGGAGCAAGGGGTGCTCTGAATCATCGCAGCACACACCAAGGGGCTCAAACTACCAGCAACATCCAAAGATGAAATCACCAATGCAAGAGCTCACAGAACACTGCTGCAGAATAGACAGCATTTCTTAGTTTGGGTGTTGTACACTGCCTTTTCCCCCTACAAACACTAGTCCAAAAAAGGTGTCATTGCAAAAGGAAAGTGTTCATAAACAGTAGAGCCTTTCTGCTTTAAACACTGCTGTGGAAATAGGGCTTCAAGCTCAGTGAAAGCAGAATTGCACTTGGAGAAAGTCACGAGAAGCAAGCACAAGAGGAGGAACGTGTGGTATGTCAAAGCGGCTTGTTCCAGCCAAATTTAAGGAGGAAACAGACTAAGTATCCTAACATTTCACAGGAAGTGGAAAAAAGAAAAAAGTATCATTCTCTATGGCTGTTTTGTGCTTTCATGAGACCCCTAGGTTGCAGAATCCACAGTGGTCTCAGGCAGGCACAGCAGCTTCTATGCATTTCCACAGATTAGCACATGGATCCTGCATGGAAAAGGGAAACTTGGCTCGTGCTGTGTGATAACATGGACTGTTGAACCAATATTTCAGAGCTCTGAACAGCCACAAACAAACCAAGCAGGACTGCACGTTCTATAAGCATTCCTTGCCCTTGAGTTCTTCCTACCAAAACCCAGATCCCACACCCAGCAAATGAAAGCAATCAGATGCCCTGCAGCAAAATACTGCCTTCAGAAACCATGATTGTGCCTAAAGTCTGAACCAAACTCTTAATGAGTCTGCAAGAATAAGAGGAAGAGTTCAAAATCACATGAACTTTTTATGTGCAGAAGTCAATGGGTTGGTTAGCTAAAAAAGAAAGCAGCCAACTAAGTTATCCTCAGAGCTGTCATAATTCACCTTTGGCATCCAGGGAACAATACAAGGCAATTTCCTCCCTCTGTTTAACCAAGACTCCCCTAAAAGATAATATTATTGCCAGTTCAAGATTCCTTAAACATACTTTGTTGCCACTAAAATATTATATAGTAAGAATTACTGCAAAAAATGATATGTTTTAAATTAGAGCCAAAGGATCTCAGGTTCTGAAGAGTAATTACTTTTAGTTTAGTATAAATCAAAAGAAATAGAAAACAAAGTATTTTTGAACAATAGGAAAAATCCTCTCTATTTCATCATAAACATTCAACTTTCTTAGTGAGAGGGAGTATGTCTCTCCCTGACAGGGAAACTTTCCCACACTGCTAGATGAATATTAGGACACCAAGGAGACTTTACCAAATCCTGCTACTTTCAACAACAGCAAAAATAAACAAAAAAACAAATAAATAAATAGATAAAACCCCCAAAGGAAATCTTCCTTGCTCAGCATCTAAAGACTAGACCAAGAGGAAAGAATTAAGACAAAACTTGAAGAGTAGAAAATATGGCAGCTGTGTATCTCTACTCTGCATGTTTTCTACTAACTAATGCCACTTGAAAAGGCAAGGTTTAAACTGCAAATATATTCCGAGAGAGACATAAACTCTGTTCAATAACGTTTCCATTTTCATGATCAACATTTCCAGCAGAGAACACAGACTCAAAAGACAAACTTTCTCATTGGGCCAGCCCGATGTAAATCATACCTGTTAACCCTTTTAATGCAAACCATGACTGCCAGGAGTGCAGGGACACAGTTATGAAATTCAGGCATACTATCTGGGAAATATCTTTTCCTTCTTTTATCTGCTAAATCTCAATCTGAAAATGCAGCAGTTTCAATTAAAGGAGAATATAAAGCATATAAAACATAGGCTAATGCCTGAATTTGAAATGCAGCATGTGCCCTAAGGCACTGTATCATGATTCAGTCTTGCTTTCGTTCTGTCCAAATTTGTACTCACCAACAATAAAGGCAGGCTCTGCTTTGTCACACAGGTGGAATCCTTGTCTCTCCACTCTCTCTGATTTGATCTCTCCTACTTCAAAGCTGGCATATTGCAAAACTTTTTTGCAAAGTTTACGCAGACTTTAACTTCATTGCAGCATGACCTTATAACTACAGCAGCTCTGAGCTCCTTGAGACATTGATCATGTCTACATCAATGTTTGTACAATACCCACTGTAACAGGCCATTGTCTAAGGCTGGGGACTCTGGGCAATATTGTAACATAAATATTAAATAATAATAAAGCTCTGTCAAGTCGGTGATCTGTGAACTACTGCAGGTTCACGTGATCATGTGTTATGGCTCAAAGGCAGCCCTCAGCAGCCATCACATGAAACCTCTGTGGTCTAAAAAGTACTTAAACAATGATTTACACAAAAGTCATAAAATTAATAGGAATTACATATATTCCGAACTTGTACCTACACCAAAATTTATCTTTGTGCTGCAGTTAAGAAACTTCAAGGGCTCATTCTTTTCTTTGTTCTTACAAAAACTATTTCTGTTTCAAACTCTGAAAATGTTCAGAGATGTATACATATACTAATAAAATACAAATCAACAAGGGTATCAAAACATTGAAATAGATTTTGATAAAATTTGGAAATACATTCTGCATTAACAGAAAAGTATAATTAGAAATTAGTGTAAAGTAGTAAGAGTTCCACATGAAGGTTCTCAAAATAGGGCTAAAATTGATTTTCTAGTTCATCCATTCCTAGTCAATAATTTTCACCCATGCCGCAAGAGCTGGTGTGTTGGCACGAATATTCCTTTCTGGGGAAAATGCAAGTTGACCTGCCTTACTTGCAAAATTCAGTTTCCACAGAGAGGTAACAAAAGACAAGGGGAAGAAAAAAGAAAATTACAATGTTGAATTCAGAAAAACAGTTGTTTGGGTATCTCATTAATGAATGGGGGGGAAAAAAGGAAAGAAAGGAAAAATGAGAAAACAAAACCAGAAGCACACTGTAAAATGTAAAAGAAAATGTAAAACAAAAGCTCAACACATATCTGTCTTTCACTTGGCTGTGATGAGCCTTGTATATTTAAATGGGAACAAGACCTACTACAAAGCAAGCAAAAAACCGTTCACTAAAACAGCCAAATGTGCCATTAGCCCTTTATAAGACTAAGCCAATTATGGTTAAACCTGCTGTGTTTTTATTTTCATGCTACTTCAGTTAAGCACGGACAATTTAAATGGCTTTGGAACGGGGGGGTACATGCTTCACAGTCAGCTTAGGTATATCCCACTTTTTCCCCAACATAAATTCCAGGGATAGGTATTATGCAGAGATTTATACTCCTTATATGCAAAAGGACTTATGTATATATATAAGTAATTTTTAAAAGTCACTTTCAAAAGACTACATAGTTACCAAAGTGGTACATATAACCTACTTAAAGGTAAACCTTGTTAAGTAAAAGAAAAAAAAATTGACCTGTTTCTAACAGATACCTAACACAGATACAGGAGAAACACATGAAACTAGACAGATAAAAACTCTTGTAACTAATTAAAAGAATAAATTAAGCTCTAATTAGCTTAAAATCTGAGCAATTCACCTGAGGAAGTTAAAGAAGGCTAAAGGCAAATCTAGATTTCTTAATAGAAGTATGCTAAAGACCACATATTGAAAGAAAAAAATTTCAAAGGTTTTAGATGTTTTATCTGGTGAGGAAAAGAAACAGTCTCTCTAAAACATGCTCTGAAGAATGCTTTAAAAAAGCAGATGTGAAAAGTATTTAAGTTGAAACAGCTTCTCTATTTCATATGTTTCTTTCTTTGTATCTTTCTATTAGGTATGTTTTATTTTTTTTCCTTATTGCTGAGAATAAAAAGTTACTTCTGCTGACATTAAAAGCTTGATTTTACAAACTATTTAATGCACTCTAAGGATACTGTTAAAAGACAGTGGCATGCTGATGTGAGTTGTACAAAGGTCAGTGATTTGGAGGCTCTTTCAGACAATTTGCCAGGATTTTGGCATTTTGTAAGCACACATAGGACAGCTCTCCAGCAAGCTGACCTTGACAGTGAATTGGATAAATAAACCTTCAATTTACCCCCTCCAGCTCCATGCTAGCCCAGCTGATCCCTCTGGAGCCTTCACCTGTCCATATCGTTCAACTGCCTGCAACTTTCAACTGACGAACATCCGCGGTTTCGCGGGCTCTGTGACAAACACCATCTAAAAGATAAGGCTTCTGAAAAGTCAAAGTCAATAGTGTTCCCATTGAAAATTTAATGCTGCTTCCATCTTTACCCATCATTCTTCCTACTGTTGCATGTATCCCAGGAGGCACTTCAAGCAAAAGCACTACTCCATAACAGGTAATGACGTGGCATTTAATGATACTGTCCAAAGTGATCCAAGCCCATGGAAAGTAATGTGCACTCATGTACCAGATAAGCACAGCTGAATGTACTAGAACAGCAGTATCTCTCACTGCTCTGTCACTAGATACAATGTGACATATGCTCTGCCATTGTACCTGGCTTTTCCTTTTACCTCACCATCAGAGGAAAAGAGCATTTTCAGATACAGAGCACCAAAGTGTTGAGGGAATTCAGTAAAAGGTAGGATGGCAACATATCCGTAATTAAGTATTCACAGCCTCTTTAATACTTCAGTGCTCTTGGATTCGCTACTAAAATCTGTGAATTATACCTCATTGAAGAATGTCCTTAATCGACTCTGACATGTTTTATTGGAGGCAGAAAAAATGTTTCAGTATGATAGATAAGGTTAAAAATGTTACTACTCTGATCATTTACTCTAGTGCCTTGCAAAAAACTCCAAAGCCAAAAACCATTTACATCATTCATCTGATGCAATGGAGAAAAAAAAGCATTATCTGACAGCCCATTTTAGCTGATGGGACAAAGTGCACATTTTCAATTTTCTGACAAAGTTATGTTGTTTATGTAGATAAGAAAAAGAAGAGAAAAAAAAACTCCCATGACTGTAACATTTCTACCGCATGCCATAAGGATTTGAAATTCGAGTTAAACAGCAAAGTACCTTGAGACCATGCAGAGCAGAGCATGACAAACAAAAATCATTTTTATGGTTTCAAACCAAATAACACATTACATGTTTTCTCCTCTAATAGCAGCGCAGGGTTGTGAGGCAGCCCCAGAACGTTGCAGCAAAGCTCAGCATGACATCTCTATGCACGTGTGAGAACACTTCTCTCGCTGCAGCGGGACCACGAGGCAGCTCAATAAAAGCTACTGAAATATTTTTAAGTAAACACTTTAACTGAGCTTCTCTCGTATTAATTTTGATACTCTCCAGATATCAATGGCTTCTGCTTATACTACTCACTGCAAAAGGGACGAACGGGAATCTCATACATATTCAATTTCTATTATTAGTTTTAGTAGAGTGATCCATGACTACGTGGGAAAGTTAGCAAAGAAAAGAAATTGTTTAAACTCACCGCCAGAGACTTCTCCATGGAACAACACGACTCTGGCAGAAAGAGAAGGCTATGAATTTATATTCCTCAGGACAGGGCACATTAAGTTTTCAAATAAATAACCTTTGCATTTAAAACTTACATGGATAAATATATAAGAGATGGCATGGTTTAACAGTCCTTGTTTTGCTTTTTCACCACCAAAAAAACCACATTTTCTTTTTAGTCATGCCAATAAAGCAACTAGAAGTATTTTTACTTACTATGTAACTCACAAGATTATTATTTCAGGACAAATTAGGGAGAAAGTGTGTTTACCACAAAAGTAAAGTAATCCCATTCCAGTTAATTTTACTAGTCCTACACTAAAGGTAAGCACACATTTACAGAACTGGCTCAATTACCTCAGGCTTTGTGGTACACACCTAAATTACTAAGGTATCTATGAGCTGCACCGTTACCCATTAGAAACCAAAACGAAAACTTTCAAATAATTGGCTAAGACCCTAATTATACAGCATGGACAAGGCTTCAAATTAGTACCAGATGCTGGATTTTATTCTTTAAACAACAGTTCTAAGGACAGAGGAAGATTCATCTTCCAAGACTACTCCTGCCTGCAGACAATATGACCCATCTTAATGAGGCTGCTGAATGCTTTATGAGCAATTTCATCCACTAGTTACTATATTCTGGCACCAAAATTGAAATATTCATTTTAAATCTTGCCATTAGGACAGTATTGCTTTCTGCCAAATTTCCAACGCCAATTCTTACATTCAATTGTGATTGAGTGTTTCTCCAGAACCAAACAGATAGCAGCAAGGTCTGCCCACGCAGCCTGTGTCACAACCAGCTCATTAAGCTCCCTGTTCCCATAGACACTGCTTGGAAAAGACACTGGGAAAACAGTTTTCCACAACCCAGTTATATCCATGCTACCCCTATCAGCTACCTATAGCTCTGCTTATGTGTTTAATCATAAAAATCTTACTGAATAGAATGGTCCCATCTCTGAGACACAGAGAGGGAGATGAGAGACAAGGAGAATGGGGAATTCAGGGTTTATTTCAAAATTTTGAGGAAAAATGTGGCTGCATGCTCAGGAAAATGTAAAAAAATATATGGTATAAGTACATTTGCATGTCCCACCAGGGTCTGTCAGTCACAAACTTGATTTACTGTTTACAGTAAACATTCACAGACCTATGACCCGGCAAAAACATCAAAAAAGGCCATTTGTTGAAAATTATGATTTTAAAAGAACACATAAAAAAGGACATTTTTGGAAAACTAAGATTTTAAAAAGCACACATGAGTTTGAGGAAGATGAAAAAACATTTCCTATCTGAAGTTTTTTTCTTGAAGTATATGCTTTAGAAGACCAGTTGCCACCCATGAGAATGCTGCATAGATATTTTCAGTGCTGAAACTGTGGAAATGGGAGATACCAGGGGCCATAGCCAAACAAGTGTTCTCCAAATTAACTGTGGAGAGCAAAGCAAGGGGTCTTTATCTCCTCTTCTCTGGAAAAGAACAACAGACTCTTAAGTAAGGTTGAATTTAATACCAAAAAAAAAAACCTCCCCCACAGAAAAAAAAAAGTTGAAGAACATGGAGGCAGAGTCTGAATTCATGATCTGGAGCTACCTAGCAAATGTTATGAAAATATACCACAAATTTACAATTAACCCCAGAATATTTGAGTTGAAACTTTTACATTCTTGATGAATTAATCTTTACATATCAAATATTTATCACAGAAATTAATATATCATCTCTTTCCATGCATCACTGCCACGCATGGGGAAGTTCACTCTTCTGTGCTTCAGTTTTTTGAATCCTTTCTTTGCCTTTGAAATTATTTATTATATTTTTTTATGCTGCATAATAATGGCTTCACTTTTATACACTGTAGGGCTCAGGAGGAAGAAGGGAGGAGAAAAAGAAAGAAAGAAAGAAAGAGTACTTTCCTTGTTATTAATTTTCAGACTGGTTTTTTTCATTTAAAGTAAGATGTTTTGTTTCCCAGGCAGTGTGTATGCCTCGCTCTATGAAGTGCGAGGTGCAATTGCTGCCCTAGCTCTGTGTGTGGCTGTGGCCTTAGAAGTCAAGGATAAAAGAAACAAAACATTTTTTTTTAAATCCTGAAGTGAAAAATCCATTTGATTTCTTTTTGTTTATTGCTGCATTACTTAGGTAATTGCTTGAGTTGAGTCAGACTGACGGCAGGGCTCTGGACCCTCTGACTCCAATCCTTTTGCTTTATTTATTAGTCTCACTTATTAAAAGAATGTCTTGGCTTATATGATGGGTACTATTCAAGCAGAAGTTAAATCACTTATATTTGCAATCTAAGTCACTGACTCACAAAGGCTGAGTATACCATGCTTAAATATTCACAAAAATTCTCTAAACCACAAAAATCGTAAGCTCAGCCCTAAAAAATGAGATCATTCAAAAAGGTCTGTGAAGATTTGTAAAACATCTAAGTGAACCACGCCATAGTAACTTGTACACAAAAGCCATTCCACACAAAAAAACATAGCACCAACAGATATAAAACCTGGCCATGCTTGAGCAGCTCACATGCAATATGACCTAATTTATACAGTGAAAACCGGGCAAAATTTAGCTCATCCTCTGCCTCTCAGACTGATACAAAGACCTGCTATTTTAAATAGCATGTTTTTTCACTATTTTCTAACATTTTTAATAGATATCAAGCTCCTGAGGTCTTCTATTATGTGATGATTCTGTGCAAAAGCAGAGCTATTACACTGTTACCTCAAATGGTGCTGACGTCCTCTTCTAAAACTCAGGATGGCTAACAATGGAATCTTCCATGGCAATATTAGATTACAAGATAAGTTTCAAAAGGAAAAGACTTCAGCTATTTTTCATTGATAAATTTTCATTGATGTTTTCACCTGATGGCCCAGGAAAAAGCTACACACATGGAGTATTTAAGAAAGTCATACATCCAAACCTTTAACCTTGTCATAAAATATTCCATTCTTTTCATCGCTAATATTCAACATATTTGTTTTAATAAACTATAAACATCCCCAACAACTTCAAAGACAAAGGAGTTGTGGTTACTGCCACGTACTGAAAGACAAGACTTCTGGTTGATGTTCCTGATGTCCTTTCTGCCTTTGCCAGATTTCTAGGAATAACTTCCTTGCTCGATTTTTCCCACTTTCAGTGTTAGTTTCTCTTTCAGTCCTGTCCTGTAGCTGAGTTACACATGGCCCTGGCACAAAGTGAGGAGCATTCCTGTAAGCCATTAGGGACATTCTTAGTGCTGGTTTTTTCCAGCCTATTAGTTTTTGTGCTAGTGCTGTACAGGTTGCCTTTAGCAATGCACTGTTTGGGTGCATGACTTCTGTATTTGCTTGAGGCCACAGCAGTATCAGTGTTCTGTGTCATTTCCATTTTGTCTCAGCCAGTCCTTGCACTCACTTGAAATAAGTGTGGCCTTTTGCCACTGACAATTGAGAATGTTAGTCCCTATTATGTGAAAAACATGATCCACCTAGATGTTTAAAGCCAGTAAACTAAATGTTTATTGGGAAAGTGTGAAAGGAAGGGAGAGCCTGAGTGAGTTTCATGAGCTCTATTATTACACAGTGGTGTAGTTTATCAAGGTAAATTAATCCAAGTAAGACCTTCTCTGCTATTTTTGGATTATTTTCACCAGGCTGCCAGGAGAACATTCTAGAAATTATTTTACAACTCTTCTGCTTCGTTATGGAAGTGTTCAGTATTATCACACTCTTCATTTCACCTCCATGCTTTGCTAATAACCACCAAACATCTCCCATAAAGTCTCTCAACTTACACTTCCAAACTTCACAGCACCAATATTTTCCTCTCTCAACAATTAAATTCTCCTGAAATGCTCATTTCTACTTGCACTGAGTGGTGTAGCATTTTCTAGTCTGCTCCTAGGCCCCAACCCAGATGATTTCCTCAGTACCACTAACTCTTCATCAGTTGCCTCTTCTCTTTTGGCTTCTCCTGCTGTCATTCCACACTTGATTGCCTTCTCTCTAGCATCTCATATCATGGATATTCTTCTGCTATATTTCATTTTACTTCTTCTACATTTTAGGATAATCAGAAAGGACCATCAGCTGCTCACTGTCCACTGAGCCTGTCTTGTACCCTGAAATTATATCCACACTGTCCATATATATGTCCACCATCCACTGGCAGCCCTCCCACTGACCTGCAGCACATGGTCACCTGCCCACCTGAAGTTAATGATATATGGAGAAAACTTGTTCAACTACAACCCCAAAGGATTCCTCTGCCTTTCTCAAAATATCTTCATTGTGTAGCTCACTGGCCTTACAAGTATATTGAAAATTTCTGAGTGCGCTGCCTTCAAACTCCAATTACCATAATTTCATCTCATAATTAATAAAGCAAAAGTAGAAGCAGTCGTGCTTCTGATTTACATAATTAGTATAAAACCCATGCATGGTTCAAACAAAATGCTGCAACCAAATTTTGAAACTTGATAGCATAAACCTAAGACCTTCAATCTATAATTAAATTTAAGATAGCTTGATTTTTTTTTTTTAAGGATATGGAATGTTTTCATAACAGGTGTAAAATTTATGTGGACAAAAAAATCTATTAAAATCCTGAGATACTACTAGAATAGAAACAAAATGTTCCTTACTCAAGTGTGACCATTTCCATTGGAAATGCACATACAGAGCATTAATTAAATCCTCCTTTAGCATGACAATTCCAAAAAAGAAAGCTTTGAAGAGGGGCTTCACAGGCTTTTCTCGAAAAAGAAAAGAGGGAAAATAAAGAGTAGATATATAAATAAATAAAATGTAAGCACACTCTTGCAAAACTGTAAAAGCCATTTTGACTGCCTGGTCTCTAGAATGGATCCCAAGAAAACCAGGTGTGGGGAAATGTTCAATTTATGAAGAAGTGGTCTCCAAAAAAGCCTTTCAAAGGACACAGCTAAAGCTTTGTGGCCATAGTGTTATGGGTGAAAACTGATCTGAAATACCTCATCTTGTCTTTTTAGGGCTATCTGCAGTTACACTGCTTTGTGAGATGGCTGTGGCCTTGCTGCTGAAGAGCTTGGGGGTATTTCTTACTCAAGGCAGGATTTTCACAGGAGGTCCATGTCACAGTTTTATAAACCTAAAAATGCAAAGTTCTTTCGGTAGCAAAAAAAGGCACTTCAATCCTAAAAAAGCATTATTTGAAACCACTAGTCATTATCACATCCAAAATATTTTGTTTCTATTGTAAAGAAATTTTAAAATTGAGTCATTCACTGTTAACTTTCTCCACAGTGACAGCACCCAAATTTCTCTTCAAAATTACAGATGCCGAGTTACCAGAGAATTCTTATTATTTCAATGTTACAATAACACAGATGATAGTTTTCTTAGCAGAAAGATAAAGAGATTACTGAATCCTAAACCTGAGATGGAAACAAATTTCTTACTTTAAATCGTGTCACCCTCACTCCACAGAAAGAGTGATTATAATCTGCAAGGGGGGGCAGTAAAGCCCTCCAGAAGCAAGCCTTTCATAACTTCACCATTTTTCACAGGCAAGTATAATTACAGTTTTGCATAACCATCTAATGAGAGGAAGTCCTTTCTTGCAGTGTTAATAAAAGACCTTGCATAACATGTTAACAAAGCAATGGCACTCTATGTAGGTAATGTCATTGTGTAATTAGCATGCTCATAAGATGACTTAAGATTACAGTTTATCTGAATCTAATAACTGCCTATCAGCTGCTTTACCATTCTGTCTTTTTCAATATATCTTTCCTCATGAATGGTTTGAGTATCCACCCGCTCAGTGCAGAAGCATAGAGGGAATAAAACAAGCCAGTAACGAAACAGAAACAAAAAAATGAGTTTGGGAGCAATGAAATGAATAAACATGGCAAGAACCCAGCTTTTTCACATGCCTAGACATGTATTTTAGGACATGGTATCACAAATATCAGTCTTTGCTATTCATTTCTAGATGGTACAACATTTGAAATTGTATGAGAAAGGCTACTGGAAATTATACTGGTCACTTCATTCATGGCATGAAAGCGGACAGTGGGAAGAACTGGACAGTTCTCTAAGCCATTTAACAGGCTGCTTTCACAGGACACTACCCTTAGTTGGAGCACTCAAATTCAGTATTTATCAGCATGCAGCATCAAGTCCTGGTTGCTTCTCTTCTCCTGTAGCCAGAGGCTCACAGGCAGAGTAAAGCAGAATTCATCAGTCTGGTAGTACAGCTGGACTAGAATCACCCTTCCAGTTTTAAGTTCTGCAACTTGGACTTCAGAAAGTGGCAATAAAGAAATAACCAGAAGTGCAAGAACTCAGCCTGGAACAGTGTAATGTTGATTCATGGTTCCCCATAGAGAAAATCTCTTTCTATCCCTTTTTCTCTATCAGACAAAAGAAATAAAGCCAAGTGAATGAAAAAGTAGAGGATGACGGAGGGTAAGTTTTGGCTTGGCATGCTCTTTGTAATGTGTATGTTTCAGAGCTGGAAGGGAGAGAAGTCACAGTTTTGAGGACCACAAATATTCAAGCTCCTGAGAATAGAGAGGACCTCAATGAAGACAAATTAGGCAAATCTCCCAATTTAAAAACCATCACAAAATAATGAAAAACTATGTGTTAAATTTTTCCTTTAAAAAAGAAACCAAAAAATGCATCTCCCTGAAGTAGTAACTGTAAAACAAATTAAGACATTTCCAAGTATTCGCTAACCTACTTACAGGCATCATTGCTCCCTTGGGCCTTTGTAGCCTTACACCTTCCTTAACGGACTAGCTGAATAGGTAAATGGGTTATATCAGGCCAGGAAATCAATGTGTATACTGTGTTCTCAGCCCCAGATGAGGCTGTCGAAGCCATTTTATTGTAGCTGGAGGAGCTGTATTGATCCCCCCGCTAACTACTCGGAGGTGCCGCGCAATCCGATGCGGATGCGTCCTGCCGTCCATCCAAATGCTCTCTCCCCTCAATAGTCCTAACAGAGTTAAGTGTCTGCAGATTGAATTAATTTAATGTTTGCCTAATCAAAACTGACTATGCTGGAGCCTAAATTCTATTAATTACTCAAGGAATCACACTAATGCTGTAACATGACGTTAGGCTGGAAAGGGCTTTATTTTACTACAAGAGGGAAGAAGGGTCACAGGGAGAATGGGGGGAGTTATTTCATAAAAATATTTATTTTTTATTTCACATTTCCCAAACAGAGTTCAGACTTGTCTACTTTTTATTGAAATGGGGTTATTGTCAGCCAGCAAAATTTCTCTTTAGTGAATTGACAGGCACAGCAAGCTAACTTCACACTTGATCACGAGGAAGAAAGAAGTTGCAACATCACCCAGATTTATTTATGCAACAAAGGTCTTCTCTTGAATGAAAACAGATGCAACTTATTTCTATTTAATCCTAAGGTTAGTATAATGGTTTTCTTAAAGACAGTCAGAAGTAATTTCTTCTTCACTGACTATTAAGAAAAGAAAGTTTCTCAAATTTTCCACACACAACAGCAATGGGCTACAAGTAAAGAGAGAAAGTAAAGGAAAACAATTACTGTTTGACACTAACTTAACTAAAAGATTTTCAACAATATTATCTAGGCATCAGCCAGTGCACATGCTGGGTTCAAATGCTCATGGAACATGTAGCAGAGAAGCACAGGGAAGATTTCCAGGTAACTTTTCCGTAGGAAAAGCCCAGAAAACAAAGATAAGTGCATAGTGTTTTGCTCTATCAAGTGTTCCTGAGCATTTAAAAATCCATTACATCAAGTATTTCACAGAGGAAAGGTCTGTCTTTAGTCAGGGGTTTTTTTTTTTTTTCCTTTTTTTCCCCAAAAGTAATTATTTCATATAGCACTTCATAGTGCTGCATTTTCTTGAGCTAATTTTGGTGTTAAATTTTCTGTCTTCATTTGCAACACCAGGTGAGTTTGTTTTCCTCTTCCTAAGTAGTCTATAGATGAAAAGAGTAAGTTTTGTATGGGAGCAAAATAATGTTGGTTTGATTAATACAGCTGTACACTTACAAAGCACACACTGAGTGCTAAATAACAAACAGTAGCCAACTGCACAGATTAGCTACATATGAAACATATGTCCTGGAACAATGATTTTATTTCAAAGAGAAGAAAAGTCTGTGCTCTTTTCTTACACCCCAATTTACCTTTTCAGTTATGCTATAAAACTCATTCCTGATTACTACCTTTGTTATGAAAAAAAACTGAGTTTTTTTTCTCACAGGCATAGAGAGACATCACAGCAAAATAATTATAAGGAAAAAAAAAATCTCTCTGCTTCTCATGGTCTTCATCACTATTACTTTAACTTAATGTCACTCTTGAGTTTCTAAGATATATTTTAATCTGAGCAAAGAAGTTTTGTGCAATCATATTAAACCAGTGAACTTATTCCATCAAAGAATAGAAATATTGCTCCAAGAAACATTGTTCAGTAAGTAAGAATACCAATGGCCCACTACCTGTAATACAAAGCTGAAGCAGATCTCAGGCAGGAACTTTCTAGAACTAATCAGAAGGTAAAGAGAAAATGGCAACAAAGTGTGCAGACATGGGCAGACAAGATCCATTTTCCACTTCAAGAAGGGTCATAAGCTGCATTTTGGGAATTTAGAAATTAGTTTTCCCCCTTCTGTTAAAAGTCTTTGTGATGGCATCGGAAAGAGTTTTGCTGAGAAGATTTTGGTGCAGTCATTGCCACTGTGTTACAGGAATTGAACCACAAATTCAGAACCACCTGGGTGCTAAACACTGGCTAAAACATTCTGAAAGCCAAACTTATTCCCACAAAAAGGGATTCAACTTTGAGTCACGTTTAAAAAGGATGCCTTTGGAGTTGCTGAACTTTCTCCTGCATCCAATCTTCATTACACATTGCAAAGCAGAGAAATTTCAAACAGAGCCACAAAATATTTAAAATAAATATCAAAAAAAGCTCAACAGCAAACAAACTGCAAAATAACACTGTCTCATCTGAGAGCAAATGGGAGAACTAATTTTCTGAATCATGTACATATGAAACATCATTTCTTCCCTCCATACTTTGCCTGTTATGGGGATTATTGATGTGGACAGTCCTTCAAGAAGAGGATCTTTTTCAACTTAAAAACTATCATCTTATCAAACATCATAAATGAGCTTGAGGAAGAGAAAACAAATCCTGTGGTCAATACAAGAATGATAACTCATGAGTAAAGGTGCTAAAAATACTAAGAAACATTTTGAGGCTACTATAAGCATTTATGCTGTAATCAAATTTTAGGTCATATATTTATTTAATGCAAACCAAAATTCTCATCTTGCTTCTGAGATAAGAATATTCTTTTTGCTAAATGATCATTTTCCATTGAAGTGTAATGTTTGAAATCTGCATTTCATGTCAGAGGTGGCTGATCTACAGAGGGAGCAGTGAAACCCAGTGTAATGAAATATTGTTTTTTACAAGCCATACTTTTGCACAACATCAAGATCGTTCTGGGTTAAAACGTCAATAAAATGAAAAATTCTCATTACAATTGATTCAAACATGTCAAAATGCATTTTACCTTAATCAAACTACACTGCCCTTCACTTTTCAAACATTCCTAAAACATAAATTATATCTCACATTACAGAAAGAAACAAAACTGGCTGCTTTAAAGCATCATCATTGCAAATTGCAGCATTGACACCTCTGAATTAAAATTACAGGAGAATTCACATCTAGGTTGTTTGAACCACTATCTAGAGTCATTTGACATATTATAGGATCAGAATAATTTTAAGACCAATATAATATTCTTCCCCATGTATTTCATTAGTGAGGATCATTTGGATAAAAACAGAGCTCTATTTTTGAAGCCCACTGACTTGCCAGAGATAACTGTTAAAAGTTCAGTGTTTGTGGTATAACAAGCTCTGAATGACAGTGTTCTCTCCTATTTCTCAAGAGTACAGCTTTGTCATCTACCACTGTGATCCCAACAAAGAAAAATCCAGATGTCTGCAAATTAAAGGAGAGCTGGATGACATTCTGCTGTTAATGCTCAGCATACATAAATCATTGTAATAAGAGAAGATTGTTATATTAACCTTTGTCATGCAATTTTCTTTTTCTCTGTAAGAAATAGGAAAAACAACAAATTAGGTGGCACAATAATTCTATTTTGAAGCAGAATGGTGCAGAGAACTTTTATCCCCTTGCCAGTCACATGATTCCCACTTACCTGGAATTTTATGTGTGCCCTGTAAGAAGTTAATAGTATGCACACATACTTCACTTTAACTGGTATGTTGCTAGAAAGATGGAAAACATCTTACAAATAAATCATCATTTTAAAGGAATAGATACTGGTAGACAGGAAGCCATGAGATTTAACCTTTACCCTACCAAAAATCCATCTTATGGCCACTGAAATGCTTTAGCTCCCTCTGTCACTTATCATATGTGGGAAATGGAATTAAAAATTCCATGTATTAAAAATGAACATACAGTATCTGTGTCAATGCACCAGCCCAGCTGCTGCAATGTACAAATGTAAGAATATTTTCACACAAGGGAGATGGTAGGATTTGAACACCCCCCTCAGTGGAATCCCAGGGAAGAATTAACCTGTCCCACTGAAGAGACCCAGTTCATATTTTAGGTCTCTGGTGCGTAGAACACGTGCATAATGTGCAAGATTAATGCTGAAAACTCCTCCCCATGCCAGAGACCTGCCATTCTCCCAAAATGCTTTGTTTTGGAAAGCTCCAATTATAAATAAATAACTAGTGATCTAACCAAATAAACAGCTAAGTAGCTAGGTGTCCAAATGAGCTGCCTTAACCTGGGACATGGTGCCACCTTCAGCATCCTGTCACCACCCTGGCTCCCGGGTGTTCTGCTGCAAGTTCCATCACCATCTCACAAACTCTCTTTTTCAACAGCACAATACAGATGTGCTGGTGGATAGAAAGCTTGAGGATTGAGCTTTCCAAGCTTAAAAAGGGAAGTTGACAATCAAAGGGCTTGAAAGGAAGATTCAAACTGGTTTTTGACCATTTCTGCAGCAGGCAAGAGGATAATTAGAATACTTACGTGAAATAAAACAGGAAAATATAATATTTTGGAATTATTTTTGCATCATTTCAGTAAATCCATATTTCACAAAGTACTTTAAAGTGAAAATAAATATTTTAAAAGCCATATAACCTAATCCTGACAACAAAGTACAGATAGACAAAAGCTAATGTATTATCAACAATCTAAAAAACCCCAGGGTATTGCTCTACCCTAGTTCATATGCCCTAGTTTGATTCACCCTAATTCCATTTTTTTTCATTATCTCAACTGCATATCAAACTTGCCTTCTTGTCCTTCAGTCACTTAGTCACATCAAAAGTGTCCCAGTATGCACCATAATTAAGATACAGGTAAACTTTTTAAAAATATGAGGGAGAAAGGCACCCTGGAAAACTCTTCACCTTATTTTTTGCATCTAGGAATGCATCTAGAAATCTAAGTACAATTTCAGAAAATTAGACACACAGGTGATGGTTTTAGCATGTTTGGAAATAATCTGCACATTCCCAAGGAAATATAGGCTTTAATTGAGGACAATATTGTGTGCTGCTGGGATGTCACACTAATTCCTCTATGGAAAGGATGACAAAAGTATTATGGACACTTTCCCGTGCTGCAAAGGCTGAAGGATACACTACTGCAGTAATATTTCTGTTGCCTTTCCCATATCAAAGACCCCAGCTCCTAGGGAATGTGACCAATTCAAAATCAAAAAGCTTCCCTAAAGTCAGAGTTCACACTCTTAATGCACTGCCTGATCTGTGGCTGCACCCAAAGCCAATAAAATTACTGTTTATATAATAATTATAGACCACTTTGTTCCACAATTTTAGATTTTTTTTCTAGATTTTTTTTCTCTGACAAATAGAAAAAAAGGCAGTTATTTCAAGAAAACCAGGGGATATGTTTGAGATCCCACTCAACACCATTTTAAAAAAAGCCACAACACCAACAATAGTGCAAATAAGGAGCTGAGATAATATTTCTGAATTTCCCTTGATGGGTACTTTCCATAAGGATGGTAAGCTGACAGGCAGCTGCAGTACAACAGCAGCCAGTGACAGTGTGCAAGCTCCCAGCTCTGGCCTTATCTCTCCATAAAGATAAATGCAAACAGGTGGGATACATCTGCTGAACTACACTGGTTTTTATTGCATCCATGTTACAAAACTGTACAGTTTTGTGTGTATCTTCAAACTTCCTGACACATTTTCTCCTGAAACATATTTTTTAAAGTATGATTTACAGCAATTTTTTCCACTCTTTCCACAGTCTTATTTGCAGGAAGCATAATGTACTTTGTTTTTGTGATAAGGGAAGTGTAGAGGGGGAAAAAATGAAAGAAAGTAACAAAAATACTTTTTTCTCACATGATGCTTCAGTAGTGCAACTTCTTGCTGCAGTCAGAGATTGCACCAGCAAGCTGGGCTTGCCTCTAAACTGCCCCTCTGGAGGCAGAAGGGGAACTAGTTGGAAAGGAAGGGAAAAGGGAAAAGGGAAAAAAAAGGGAAAAGGGAAAAGGGCAGAAGAAGGAAAGAGCTGTGCAGCAATGCCACATGAGCAGGATTGCACAATGCCATAGAAAAGGTGGCTCTGCCACCACCATTAAATCATTCTCACTGAGTTTGGCTTCCCAGGCTAGAGTGCTGGAGAGTATCAAGATTTGATTTATTAAAAGCTCTAGATTTTTATCCTTTTCTTTCCATTCCCAGTTCACACTTCTTCATGCTTTCACACACAAAAGATCTAAGCTTTTTGTATTCACCCAACTGTAGAATCCTCCAGGAGCAGCAGGGATGTACTTGCCATCAGGCTGGCCTTGCACACTTACATTTCAGAATGTGAGAAATTTTTTACTGCTAACTGGTGTTTTCTAGCCAGACAAAAGGCAGTCCTTCAATTCTAAGCCTGTCATAGTCTCACTGACTTTGAGGTTCCCAACATTTCCGCCCATGTTTTCCTCTGCCTTCCTGCAACTCGAGAGGTAAAAGAGGCACCAATTAAGGAATAACAATGAATCTCAGAAAAAGAGCTTTTTGACTAAGAATTAGGTTGCTCTCTTATAGTTTCTTTGTTGTTCTATTTAGAAATAACTGACAAAAATCAGTTTGCAATTTGCAGCTGCATGATTTCACAGTTATGATTGTTAACTCAGAGAAGTCTCTCAGCTCTGTGCTGTGCCCCATACAAGTTCATTTAATGTTCTGAACTCAGTTTGGAAAAGACTGGTTCTCTAAAACTGCAGACTAAAACCAGTAACATTAATGACACAAAAACAGCCCATGCAACCTCTCCCATGATTTTTTTTATTTTTTTAACATTTATATCATTTTCATCACCACAACCTCTTTAAAAAAGAAACATTTCAGTACTGAAGGCACCTAGCACTATCTGGAAATGTTTTTTCCTAGAAAATTCAATATAGACCAGAAGTACAATTAATTACTTTTAGTTTATGTTTTTCTCAGTCTCCATCTCTTCTTTGTGATAAAGTCACATACAATGAAGATGAGTAAGAAAGAAACCTGTACTATTTAAGAATTGACAAAAAAAAACCAAAAGCAAACAGAGTTTGGGAACACAACCAGAACATCCAACTCTGTTGCACTTGATTGTAGCCACACTCCTTAGTTTACTACAAGGCACAGGCCAGAGGAAGCCAACAGAAGTGCAGGAGTCTGAGTTAATTCAAAATAATTGTATATCTGATCCCACCATTTTAGTCCAGCCATTCAAAACTGCACATTCTGCCAGTTTCCAGTATACACATTTCTGCACAGTTCCCTACAGGATCAGTACAGGAGAAACACCCTTGCATCATTTACCATGACCTTCCCTTTAAACATAAAAATCTCCTTTTTTTTCTGTGCTGCATATTAATTTATTATAGTGAGACAACAGTATCAGCTGTCCATTTAAGTTATTTTAGGTTAGTTTACAGCCTGGTCCTTGAAACTCTATCTTTTAAATATCTCAAACATGTATATACTGTGTTCTGAAGAGCTTTCATGGAGAATGTTTATTAGTCACTTTGATCTAATTCATCACAAAAGAAACCATCTTAAAGTACATAATGTTCTCCTAAGTGACACATGCTGAAGCTGTTATCCTACTTTTAACCCGTGCTTTCAAGGATCTGAACCCAGCCTTATGTCGTCTAAAACTTAATTAAAAGAATGCTGTCAATATCAATGTCAAAGTAACTTGTCACCCTATGAATGAGAGCCTCAGTCGATTTTTCAAACTGTGCCAAACTTTCGAAGGGCTCTTTCACTTTATAAATCAACTAGCAGCTTAGAATATCCTGGCAGCACCTTCAAGGAACGAATCAAAATGACAGGAAAAGAGGGGATAACAATCAAAGCTTGACTGAATACAGGTGTTTGAGTTTACAGAGGAACCACAAATGCCTGGATCTTTGACAGCTGTTGATGTTATCAGTTATGTGCAGCTATTATTGGCTCCGGTCTTAGGGGCTGTAAGGCCTTTCCCTTAGCAACATCTCTGTGGCTGATAACATTTGGCTGAACTTTCAGATCTTAACCTCCCTTCTGACTCTTTGCAGTCAAACCCGCCTAAACTGATCAGAGGAAGAGACACGCAGTGGGAAGACAAGTAAAATATTATTGACTGGACTGTTTCATGTCTATTAGGAAGAAAGAGCAAGGGAGGGGAGAGCTTTCCAACTTGACAGGCTTCAAGATAATCAGGGAAGGAATCAAGGCAACAGAGTAACCCTTAGAAAAGTAAGAAAGCAATGGCTTATGAGAGGTCATTGTTCTATACAAGGAACAAACACGGGGTGATATTTTATTAGGCTCCAATTTGAGTTCCCCCATTTTAGTACTTGCATTTTTTAGTGCTGCCGCTTAATAGGCCTAGAGCAATTTTGTGGCACACAATACAGTATTAGAGCTACTTAAGTTTTCAGCGTTACTTAAAGCATACACAGACGAGTAAATTGAGATTCTCATCAGATCAAACTTTGCTTTTAAGCATTGTCAGAAGAGCCACATTTTTAAGTAGTTTTTTAATTCTGATTTGGCAATTGTTATCAGTGTTTTCCTGGGCAAACTTTCCCCTGTTCCACTAGCAGAAGACAGGCAAAAGCAAACTTCAGTAAACAGCATGAACATATTTGTGAAGTTGTTTCACAGGCAGTGGCAATTTCTCTGCAGAGGTAGGCAAACTATTCAAAATTTTCTGTATTCTTCCCAAGTAAACGCCAGGAAGTCCTCTACACATCTGTACACATGCAAATCATCAATCTGATGACCAGATCAAGCTCATCATTTTAAGATCAATAAATTACTATCCCAATGAATTAGCAATATAACACATGGGGCTCTGTGATCTCTTCCAGGGATACAAAAGCAGCCCCAGAAAGCTGCAGAGCATCACGCGGAATCGCAGTTTGGGCCCAATACTCCAAAAGCTCCTGTTCCTCAGTGGAGCAGCACTCAGGTGCTGACCCTGCTCGTGAGCAGGAGCCCCTATTTGTGCTCCCTGCAGCACCCTTCTCCTTCAGAAATTCCTGGTGGGTGCTACTCATGCCCTGCTGGCTTGGGGCTTTTTCAGGATTTTCACATTAAGTCTTTCTCAATAAGGAATTCACCTTTTTAACAGTAAAAGTTTTGATCTTTAATTGTGTAATGTGCCTACTTTTTTACCAAACACACTGTGAATCCCACAGGAAAACCCTGCTGAACACAGTATGTGTTATTGTCATGCCATATCACACAGCACAGATCATTAAGTGACATCCATATGACAGTAGCAATAATAATTGTACAATGGGAGGAAAATTCATAACTGAAGACTGTTGCAAAAACAAAAAAGGATTTGAGAATTATGCTGCATGATATTTACAACAATAAAATCGTTTTTATTACTATCTTTTGAAACAACACAGTGGTGTTATACACGAGCTTCATCCCCAAATACAAGCTCAGAGGTGTAGACTGCATCTATAGATCAGGCCCAGCTACACAGAAATTATCAGAGGTGCCATGACCTATATTAGCAGACTGACATTATACTTTTTTATTAATAAAAATCAAGAAATAATAAGTCCAGTTTACCTTTTTAAAGTAATTTAAGAACTTAAATACTATTACAGGTTAAGTTTATAATTCTATTTTTAAAAATCGTGTTCAGCCATAAAGATGTCACCATTTTAACCATCAAGTAAAGGTCACATCGGCATTCAGGATACAACTTAACTATTCTTTTTCATGCTTTGACTTTGAATCCTTGCATCTGCACTTACTTGGAGGTAACTGCTAGAATCATAATCATATATTTAAATTAGTCACTAGGAGAAAATTAGAATGTTTTGGAAGAAAATTAGACCTGAATGTTTCAAGAATTCATAATAATCCTTAGACACCTTTTTTTTTTTCCATATACATCTTTCTTATAATGCTTACACTGAGAAATGACCAACCCTCAAGAAGACATTCAGGGGTACAAATATTAATAAATGCCACAACATTTAGTCAGAGAGCAAACTGGGAAGAGTGACAAATCACACAAATTAATTACTGAATCGTGAATACCAAAAACAATTCACAAAAAAGCCACACATAAACACTAGACATAGAACCTAGAACAATGCTAATTAATGCAAATAGCCCACACATTTTACTGAAAATTCAAAAGTAAAAAAAAGATTGCTTTAACATCTCTCTGTATATGTATCTAAGAATATATTCTCCATATTAGCCACAATATATTATATCATTACTAGAAAAAAAAGGTCAGTAAAGTCAAGGAATTTATGACAAACATCATCATACACTAGCCCTAATTCCAGACCTCTGCAGCACAGCAATTGATACAGAGCCCTTAACCCACTTCTACATTCTTCCCAGCTCTTGAAATTAGCTGGCACCTGGATTTTCCAATTTACACCACATGCAACAGCCCTTTCTAGGTCAGGCAGCAGCAAGACCTTGTGCTGCTCAGAGCTCTGCCTGCCCCAAACCTGACCTGCACTGGGATCCCACAGCAGCACCTCTTCCAACCCTACCAGACCCAACTGGGCTGGAGCAGCAAACTCTAATGGGGGATGTTCTTGTCGAAAAGTGAAAGGCAACATGGCACACAGTCAAACCTGTTTCATTTTTTCATCACTTTTTACCTTAATTTTAGTGCTTGAAAATTTCAGATTGCAGCTAAACAGCTGATTTGGCCACAAAAAGTAGAATTTGGGACAAGGGGTTCTATGTCAAGAAACAGAAATTATAACACTTATCTATGGTTCAGGAGAAATTACAGAACTATCCCTGTTATATGATCCTTCTGATAAAGTTAGATGAAAATTTGAGCTCTTGCCTAGGAACTGATATCAATATATTTTACAATGTGCCTTTTTTATCAAGAAGCGCTTAAAGAACAACAGCCAATGACAAAATTGAAGGTTTTTTTATGTCGGAATTGTGATATTATGAAGCACAGACTTTTCTTGTTATTTGTAAAAAAAACAATCCATATTTATGTGAGAAAAGTGAAATTTGTGATGTTCAGGTTTGCAGTATACTTTTGTATTACTGATTTTTTGAATGCTGAATTTCTCCTTCACATCTTAAGAAAGGATTGATACCCCATCAGAATGTCTAAAATGTCTAAAGTAAACAAGGCTTTCAAGGTAAAGATGCACATACTTCTCCCTAGCTTCACTTATACTGTTTGGTTTTTCCCCCCCACATTCTCAAAAACAACTATGTCCTTTCTGGATGCCCTCAGTCCAAAAACTGCAGCATTGCTGCCCACATCACCAGTTTTACTGATGATCAGCCTGTTGATACCTCAAAATTCATTTGATCATTTTTAAAGTTTCCTTCCTTAAACTTCAGTCCAAACACATCACATTTCACATACAGACAATTACCCCAGCCTTAAATACACCAGTTAAATTTCAGTTTCAGAAGAGGATTCTGGTTACAACTTTAACTGCAAAGAGACCATCCTCCCTTCTTAGTACTTTTATCCTTAAGTCAGCAGCATTTAGGACACCACTTCTGGTGAGAGCTCATTTGTACACTGCAACATCGTTATGAAAGCCTTTTATCCTCAATCATTCAGCCAATCCAAAAATGGAGAACCATCTTCAAGAAACAAGCCCTAATAAATCTCTTTCATTTCCTTTTAATTTTAGGCAGATAAATGTTACACATCCTGATTTGAAGGCTCTCTGGACATGAAATCACTCTGTAAAAACTCAAATAAAATTTAACCCTATTGCAGCTAACTCAGACCTCCTTTTGAGTTCAGATGTTGCTTTTAAAAGCTCATGACCAAAGAATTTAAATACACAGTCTAATTAATGACAAAAGGACCTTGTAATATTTAACAGAATTCATTTCATCCTCTTCTACCACACATTGGAATAGTCTGACCTCTGACACAAGATCATCTTCACAGTCATAATTTCCAAAAATCAATGACCAGGTCTGTAGATGTTACATTATTTTGGGAAGAATCTTGGCTAGTGAAGGAAGAGATGAGATTACCTCCTGAAAAACTAAGATTACAGTATAATGTCAACAATAATATCCTTAAGCAATTGGGTCTTTGACCAAAAGAACTTCAGGGGACAGAGTAACCAAAGCAAATGTAACTGCTGAAGATGTAATGCACAGTTCAGAGAAAAATGTTTAGTCCTGTCCCATAACACACAATCATGCAACAGCAAGGTGACAGTGGTCCTAGAGTGAAACTATTTCCTTTTCCAATTTCATTCCCTTTTCAGTGAAAAAAAGAATGAAGACTATTTTTAAAAATTTCAGTGAAGGAACCAGGGAAACAACTCCATTTTTATGTTCCATTTTTACTTTAGAAGGTGTTGAGAAAGGTTAAACAATGGAGGATAGCGCTATTGAAATCTTACTTTCTGTTATTCCTCTATTGAATTTAATTTTTCTAAGGAAAAACAGGCAAAAATTGTGATTGAATCTACAACATCCTCACACTATTCAAACTTCAACATTCCACCATTTCACACAGATAACAGAAACACCTTTTTTTCCTTTCAGAAGGTAAGGTGAGGAGCTATTGGTGCTGCCTCTGATGGTGTCTGTGATAGTGGACTAATCTCTACCATCAGTTAAAGTGATTGCCATTAAAATCTTTATTAGCAATTAGCATTACTGCTTGAGTTTCAGTTTTGCCTCTACTTACTGAAGAGAGCAGGGAAAGGCAGCAGTCCAGTGAATGCCAGTGGATTTAAATGGAATATCAATTAAAGAAAAGGGTAAACATTGCCATGGTCCCACACTGTACATATGAGCAGTGGCATGTTAATGGATAGGAAATCTGTGACTGAGAAATAACTAGCCTATTGTGTTTTGGGGGGGATCTTTATTCTACAACACTATTATTCATTTCACTTCTACAATAGACATTTTCTCTATTCATTTTTCCCCCCCTCATGAAAGTGAATGTTGAATTCCCAAAACTGTGATCACCACACACATGCAAAACCCAGCCAAATAAAGTCACCTTGCTACACATACCTACCAAGTCTTATGGTTTCAAACCTTTGCAAAGTAGAAACGTAGTCCTTGTGTACATGAGCAAAAGTGATGGCTATTTCTCATACAAACTACAGAAAAATTTACATCAGCTCTGAAAGGACTGTCCTCTATTTCTGTGGATTAAAAAATTTCATTGCAAGCTATTAGCATGTTGTTTAAAGTTAACTTGGGTCAGTTTCCAATTGTGCTTCATTGCCAAAAATATACATTTCTTGCAAGTTGACCTGCTTTAAAAGAGGAGTTTCTTCTTTTTTCTACGTTCTATCCCTGTGCAAAACACGTACACGCCCTCACCTGGAAACACCGTGTCGTTATTCCCAGTTTCAGAATTCCAGTTAGTGGTACAACATTGCATGCTGCAATGGGAGAAATGAAGTCTACAACTCCCAGCTGATTCTATACAGAAATTCAAGCTACAGAATGGAGTGCTGGAATAAGTGGTAGAAAATAGGGCCCTAAGGATCTACTGCTTTATTCCTACACACACATTGCCCTTCCCATGCAAACTGTGACCTCAGAAGTGCCCCGAAGGTCTGCACTCCGGGGTCTCCAGGTGTGCCAAAGCTCAGGTCACACCACTGCAATGATACCTCAAAAGGAAATTTTATATACAGCTTTTTAAATGTAATTGATAATAACTAAAAAATTTGGATTTACAAAGGATTACTTTTTATTCAGAAAAGCATGTTACTTATTACTTAAAGCTGTGGTAAAAACCTATTCTGGAATAACAACGAATTCTACACTTTTCTGTCCCCCAAACTTCATGCTTATGTAGATCTCAACACAGTTATGCAATCATCTGATCAACATCAGCCTCTAGATAGTAGTGAGGTCCTCTCCAACCCTTTGGCTGCTATCAAGTATGCAGAAGTTAAATGCACAGATGAAAAAAATTTGTCTCAATTTCATATTTCTGCAAAATGGTAATTTTGTACTTAAAATGTACAAGATGGATGTTCAGAAATATAGGCTGAAAGCCTAAATTATACTTGGTCATAATTTATGTAATACAGTCCCAAAGAGATACAAAAAATGCAGAGCATAATTTATCTGTTGGAATCAGAGATAGCTTTGCTAAAACTCCCATTTATTCTATCCCCCATAGTCTTAACCAGCCTTTGTCCTTAGGGCGCATTCTAGTTAAGTTTCCACATTGCTGTTTGATCACATATCGTAGCCTATCATTTCTCTATCATCTGGAGCAAATTCAGCTCACAAAAATTATGATCTCTATGATAGCAAACACTGCATTTCCAAGACACAAAGTATTTATAGCAATACAAAACTATTTGCATGTAAAATGTCTGTCAGGGGAACACACGCTTTAATTTTGAGCACAACACCATTAGAACAAAGGTACCCAATACTTGGAGAGGGGCTTCACTGTAAAGAACCTAAACAGAGAAATGGGATCTGATGAATATAGCAGGCACAGTTCTCTCCATGGAAATCTCATGTAATCTCACCAAAGTCAATGGGACTAACCACAGCTCATGCAGATCTGAATTTATGTTCATCTTTAAAATATAGTATTTCATTTATGACAATAAAGAAGTTTAAAAACAAGAATGAAATGGAAGTCTGGATGTGGCACATGTAGGAAAAGCCTGCAATTATTCTGTCTAGCAATGCTTTTCCAAATACACTTTGATGTAGCAAATTAGCTCAAAACTCAAATCAGAAACATCTATGTCAATTAAGAAAAAACTTTAGCTCTAATACTTTAGTCTTGGTTTTCTTACTCTATCAGAACTGGTCAGGATCTCTTTGCATGGAGGCTGTGTAAAACATTTTCATTTTGCTCCAGCACTGTTTTTTCAATATACAGAGATTGTTTTCACCTTGCTTGCATTGAACCAACAGCTAGGAATGTTAAGAAACGATGCTGCTGCTGCAGCTGACAGTGCCAGCCTTGCAGTGAGACAAACTGTGGTTGCACTGACTTGGGCTCATTAAATATTTCCACGGTTCTTTTAATTACTAGTATTGCTATCATAAATATTCAAATGTTGACAATGTATTTTTCACAATAAACACTATTCAGCTGTAGATTGGCTGAATTCCTATTAGAGTGCTTCTATTTTGCCTCTCAAATTTCCCCTGAAGAATATGATACTCCTCTCTCCTTTCCTTTGCTTGAGAGTCATTTTATCCACTGGTTTTTCCTGGGTTTATGGTTTGCTACAGACAGGTTTGCATTTACATGGTCTTATTTGTCACAGATTAATTTAAAACACAAAACCTCTGAACTCTGGAAGACTTCTGCAGAGTCACAATGCACATGAAACATGAACCAGCAGCTTTCAGGCACCCCGGGTTCACTTCAGTCACTAAAAAAGACATTTCCACTTAATATTTACAAGCCATGTGCTCTGCCACAGTTGATGGAAAGCATTAGGAATAATGGACAGGTACTTTACAAATTGTTTTGGTTTGCCTAGGGGTGAAGGTGTTTTTTTGGTTTTTTTTTTGATCAAAAAAGAAATGCAGTTTAATTTCAACTGAAATTGTGAAATTGCTTCCATTTGGGATGTTTAAGCAAAAGAATGAAAGTAAACTAGGCAAATTGACATTTGTGGTTAAAAATCATGGTAAAACACTCAAAATATTTTTCTGGGTCTTCACTCAGCCAAGAACATGAAATCAGTTGTATGTACTGCTCTATTCATATGTACCTAGCACTATTCTTGAGTAAAAAGTTGAGAAAACCTCAATTTTTCCATCATTCCTGGTTGGCTGGGAGCTCCACCCATATTAATACAAGATGAGCTGACTCAGTTTTTCCCATCTACCATATTTCTAAACTGAAAAATAGAAGTGTGCCTTGTGTGAAAGGAGCTCTTCAGTGGCTACAAAACCCCAGCCACTGCAAAAAGCTGCAGCATTTCAATTCGTTGCAGGTATTCAAGGAAAAGATAAAATGGACAAAGGCACAAAGTGATCCTCAACTTGTCTTCAGGCTTCAGCTGGCAGGGAAGCTTGGCCTTCACAGGGATCTCAAGGCTTCAATTTCACAGAATCCATCTAAAACTTAACCAATTTAGACTAAATTTAAATTTAGACCAACTAAAACCTGCCATTCCTACACACAAGAAGCTTGTTCAGCTGGTGATTACACCTTGACTAATCCAACCACGTTTCCCTAAAACTTCTTGATACTTCAGCCACACAGCAAATAGGGACAATACACACTGAGCAGCCACTACACTTGAAGACTTCCAATTCTGAATCTCACTAAAAGCAAAATAAAATTTAAAATGCCAGTGACCTGCTGGTAGTTTGCTGCCAATAGCTGTCTGACACTCCTAGTGCTTTCAGCAGTCCAGGGCATTTAGAAAAGGAAAAAAAGGATAAGCTGAGGCTCTCCTTGTACAGTCAGGCATTTAGGAGCATTGGAAAAAATATGACTGCAGCTTTCCTTGTATGTTTAAAAATTACAGGATTGTTTACAGATGGTTTCTGAGCATAAAATCCTACAGTTATGGAAAATTCCAATAAAGCCACAAATGCGCAATAAAATGACAACTCATAGGAACAAGACAGGGATTTCAACAATTGTCACACGTGCAGGAGTATGAAGAACAGCAGTATCACAAAGTGATTTGCACAGTAGTTTCATCTCAAAGTATTTTAAATGGGAAAATTCACTGCAAAATAATTTAGCTGTAACCAGAATTACAAATTCAAGGACTGTAACTCACAAAATTAGATTGTGAATCATCTCACTTCCCTTACAAACTGCCTAACACACAAAGGCCATCACTTTTTGTAGGTTAATATCTGAATAGGAGAGGTAAATGCTACATTGGTCTGATAGTTTTACATTTATGTCTGCCAGTGAAATATTCAAGCCTCCTCTGTGTGTGTGTTACTGGTATTTTTGACATAACCAAAAATGGACAAATGCAGAATATAAATTATACTAGAGATGCTATTTTCCTGTTGAAGAAACATGGTTTAGGTTTTAGTAATTTTCTCTTTTCATGGCAACAATTTGGGGACATAAAAAGAAGTCCAGATTGGGAGGGTTGTTCTTAGAGTGATCACTCATAAAGGACTTCAGCCAAACAAAAGCATATCTGGAAAGTTACGCATTTTCAAAGAGCTGAAATGTCACCAACTTGATTTAAGGAAAAAAATCTTAAGTTTCAAAAATGTAATTCCTTAGTAATGGAGAACTGTTACACACATTAATTGTCTATTTTAGCAATCAGCAGGAAAAGAAGTCTGGGCTTACGAAGCAAGCTTCTGAGACCTCAATTCCAGGTTTCATGACAGATTCAGAAAAAGATAAATGAAAAAAGATCTAGACAGCCTATAATATGAGAATTTGGGCATATGGGGCCTCCTAGATCTTCAGAAATAAAAAAAAAATGCAGAAGTAACATCCACAGACAATCACATTTCAGATTATGAAATTGCCCCATTTTGAACCAGTACATGAATGCAAAGCAGTTTGGACTGCAGGAAAGTTCTACCTGCTGTGTGTAGGACAGTGGTTCAACCTTCTCAATCCTAATGCAGGAAATTCCTCCAGTCAGTTCAGCTTTCTGACTCAGCTTCCTCCCTTTTTAAATGGGCTCCTTGGAATAACATTTCTTTGCCTTTCCCAAACCACTGGGGCTGATCAGGGAATGGTACAATATTCACCATGGTGGGAGAGGAGCCTTCAGAGGAAGAAGATCTTTCTGCTACAAAAATACAAAAACATAAGACCAGCATGAGGAAGTCATTTCCCAACTCCAAGGCTGAACTTGTCTTTGAAGTGTAAAATCCTAGACTCATCATCATCCTTCCTGTAAGAACTTCAGCAGCTCATTTGTATATTTTTGGCATTAGATATCATGTATGGTTTTGAGGGGATACTTTAAAAATAATTTCATTTGTTTAGCATCAACTTTTCTTCATTTTAAACTATTTTAATTTTGCATTAAGTATTAAATGGAAATGGGAAGGGCTCATCTGGGCAGGGTTATAACTTTGGCTCCTTCACAAACAGTAGAATTTTCATATTTCCCCAGATAAGTCTGGCAAACAATCACATCCATTAGGATTCTTGGGGCTGCTTATTTCATGGGGTTGGGGAGAGGGCCTGGGAGAGCTGAATCTATAAAAACATTTTTCAAGTCCATTAAGCACCTGCATTCCTCATGTCTTTTATGTTTAGAATACAACAAGGGACTAAAAAGAAATAACATCCATATCAGAAATAAATATCCACTGATAAACATTCAAATGTTTCCAATCTTTTCCTTATTCTATTCCTCTGGAAAATCAAAAATAGCCATTTCATAAAGGTCTTACAAACCAGCTAACTGCTCTTTTTAATTCAAAAATTATTATGGTAGGTAAATTATTTAGGAATCTTTCATTTGACAAAGCTATGGACTGGATTTCCACTAGTACCCGCAGTTTGGGTCCAGTGCCTTAGATTTTCACTTTTAATTAATTTTCATTTGATATTCTCTTGCAAAAACTTCACTTCTGCATTAAACTAGCAGGCAAAGCATTGCAGATTTCTAGCTCTGAAATACCAAGGAAATAAAATGTTGACAAGAAAGTTTTGGAAACATGGAAAAAGCACTTATATCAATCCATCAAGGAGACTCAAAAGCATAAGAGTTGCTTTGGGGACTGTTCAGAATACTGAGACAAAAGGGAAAGCCAGTTAAATGGATTCAAGATGAGGGGTCTTGCAATTCAAGTCTTGCAAACTGTGCAATTATCCATCAAGCAATCCATGCCCTGGTGAGTAAAATGATGCAAAGCATTCTAAACACCCAACTGAGCCCAAATCACAACCAGTCCAGAGAAAACTCTTTGGAGAAAGATTCTCACCGAGAACATTTACCTGCTCAGCATTATGACTCCCTTACAAAGTAGGATTAGGATTTAGATGTAGAAGTAGGGAAGTCTCCAGATTACATTGTCTAAAACCTAATTTTGTTGACTTAAACACCTTTTTATTTTCATACTTAAAAGCTATTTTCTAAACATCCCATGAAATTAGCTTCTTTTGCCTCAAGGAACAATACAAATAAATCAACAAGTAAGCTATGTCCACCCTTAAGACCTTCTACTGCTCATTCATTTTAATCAAATTTGCCATATTCTTTGACTTTCTATCCCTCATTGCCTTGAGCTATGCATTGCAGCTACTGATGACATACAAATGTTAATTTTGTTCAAATTTGAACACAATAGAGAAGAGCCCATTTTAAAGACTACTTTGCAAACATCACACTTAAAAGAACTGAATTAAACAGACTACAGAAAGAAAAAAAATAAAATAATTCAAGTGGATCCCTATGTTAGCTCTGTCAAATGATTTTCAGGCTCTTCAAGTCTAAGACAGTGATTTCTTTCCTTGAAACTTTAACAGCTGCATATTCTATTAAAACATACAGAGAAAGAACTCCTTTAAAAATAAACCAATTGTGAGGCATCCAAAGAACCAATGATAGCAAACTTCATCCATAGTAATTAAGGGTAATCCCCGTGACAACAGACACACAGCAGCTGTGCAGCAGTTAATGATGCTTTTTGTTCTTCTTTTGTCATTTTTAATATTTATTTTATTCAATTTCCCTTCCACGCTTTTAAAAGGAAAAAAGTTAAGAGCGTAAATTAAAAGTGTAAATAGCTATTTTGTTGGAGAAAAGAAGTAGCAAGAAGTACTGCACTTATGTTCTGCATCAGTGCTAAGATAAACTGTGTTCCACACTGAGTTTGCAATAAAAAGCTCAGGTTTTACTTTCTCTTAGATATGTGACCACCAATACTTTGCAGTCACTAATCCAAATACAGCATCATTGTGGTCATCATTTAACCAGAGATCTCCTGCTGGTCTTGCTGCTTATGTCAGATTTGCAGCTACATAAAAGCTCCTGGAAATCATATGGCAAGAACTTAAAAGAACATAAACAATTTGGTAACTGCAGCAAGGCTTAGCTCCCAAAGAAGGTCTCCTCTACCTCACGCCTCAGGATCATTACGTTAATTCATCAAGCAAGCCAGGTGCAATGCGACCACTTCCATCTGAGATGAAACAAAGTTCCTCCACATCTCATCTCACAAACTGCCATCATCTAATCTGATCAAATAAAATTCTGTATTAAAAAATTCCTTGTATCCAAATTCCTTGGCTCATTCAACATCACCTCTATGGAATGCTTCTAACACTCATCACAGGCCACTCTGTTATTCTGAGAAGCCTCTCATCACCTCATATTTTCTACACTGCTAATTTCACTTATTTACTTTATAACATATTTAATAAATTTATTTTGTTTCTTTTTCTTTTGTATTCTTCTTTAACTTGTTTCTAGAAACCTTTGCTTTTTCTGACAATATTATTCACAAAGAACATACCTGTTTTTCCAGCCTACACATGCAGGCCCCCCATGTGTGTTTCTAACTATTAAGAGGGTACTGCCAGAGAATAAATTCTGTCAAAGCATGCGTTACTTTAATATTTGTGCATTCTTGATGCCTCGAGGTGCAAAATCTTCAGCCTTTTTTTTTTTT
>VWZV01003216.1:321343-468355 GCA_013397155.1 Irena cyanogastra | reverse complement strand
TCTTCAGTGTTTTTTTTTTTTTTCAAATAGCAAAGGAACAGCAACTTCCACCAGTGACCACTAAAGTGAATCGATTGTGGTTTACTGCCAATCCACCTTTTTCAAGAAGGTAAAACAAAGATCAAGTCCCCATATTAATTCATTTCAAACCCACTCTCTAACATTGTCACTGGGCATCAAGGCATTATCAAGAGGAAAAAGCTTTCTTGCAAGTCACAAAGGTACTGTACATTTATTATAACTAGGAATGTGATCATCATAAATTAAGTATCAGTAATCATGACTTTCTTTTTAATTGGTTTTGACTAATGCCAGTTTCCAAGGTGTTCTCCATGCATCTCCAATGTTTGGCTGCCTTGTTGGATACACAAGAAGAAATATCAGAACTATGGTTGCAAGGGGGGAAAAAATAACATGAATATTAAGAACTGATCTTGAAACACTGGACCTGTTTCATATGGCTTACACAGCCTATCTTTTAACCCTGAACATGTTAAGTATCAGTTCTTCCTCTGGAGACTTGAAGATCTAGGGTTAACAGCCTTCTGCTTTAAAAATTCATTGAGGTACAAACAAATGGTATTGCTTCCAATGCATATGCATTGCACCAAGCCAAGGAAAAAAAACACCACGTTACCCCCTACAGGATACTTGGCAATTAACTCCAGCTATGTCAGCAATTTTTTGAAAAATTTCCTAAACATGAGGAAATCTCATCTTCACCGTGTGAAAGACAAAGCTACTGCAGTGACTCTTCCATGCATTACAATGTGTGTGTCTTACTTCTTAACCAAGCCGCTAATCACGCAAATTATTGCAACTAATTACATCTGAAGGTCTAATTAATTCTTTCAGTACCACATCATTTAGTACGCATTCACAACACAGCACCTGTTTTGAAAATCCTTGCAGTTAATTTGTTTATAAACAAACACTATTTGCATAAAATGTTTAATGAATGGTTTAACAGTTACTACAATACTCCAGCTTTGTCTTAGTAGATTTGAGGTCATCGAAGGCCACAATAAATTAATTTTAAACTATACAAATTAATTTAAATAGTATGTGTGAATTTCTCATTAATAAAGAAAACATTTCTAACATGTTAATTAATATCACTGTAACAGGCCAATTACTGTCTGTACAAGTGCATCTTACAGTCAAACCCAAAAGATTTTATAAGGTTCTACTTTAGTGGAGTGAAATATTCCAGCTCACATGTGCATGGGACACATGTACAAGGCACACTGGTATTCAGAACTTAACTTTCTTCCGCATAATTCATTAGCATATTTCAATATTTTTATGGATTATTTTGAAAACCACTTGGCCACAGTGGTATTGAAAACTTACTTTCAAAAGTCAGATAACTTTTTTATGCAATAATTAGCATGTTTCAATATTTCTATTAAGTGTTTAAAAAAACATGGAAGACTGATAGCATGTATGTCACTTAATTTCTCTCTCTTTACTATCCCTTTATGCTTGAAAATGCTCTTTTCTTGCTTTATAAATAAATAATAATATTTTATGTCATTACATGTTCCCTAATAATAAGCATTCTGATTAAAGGATTAAAGCTTGTGTGCAGTGTTCTGACTCAGAAGTGTTATAATTCTCCATATACAATAATGTGTCAACCTGCTTCATGTAGAAACTAAAAGAGAACATTATTTCTTACTATCAAACATATTCTTTGCATGAACTATCATTGAAATATGTTTATAGTCCCAAAGTTTGTTTCTGATTTGCAAGCATTTTCTCATTTGATAAGCACCTACTGTAAATTTACATTCACTCGTGAACTATTCTTATGCTAGGACGCTAAGAATTGTAAAATATATTTATATCCTTACCCTTGTGTAGTGTTGCCCCTTAATGCATGTTTTGATGAATTCACATCATTGTACTACACAGCACTAAGTACAGGAGGATCTGTTTCAATAGGGCAAATAAGGAACAAGGGAACTAAAACCAGTGCTCATTTGCTTCTGAATGTGAAATTTACTGTGACTGTAATCACATACCCACCTCAGCCAGACAGTTAACAACAAAATCACTCAGGGAGACCAACAGCCTGTATTTGCTTCCAAAAACACTCTTAAGTATGCATAATCTAATCTTTTTACAGCACCATTTGCTGTTTCAGAAGTAGGGATTTGCCAACAAGTTTCAAAAGAAAAAACTGGAAGCGTGATCAAGGACATCACACTGTGAGAATCATCTATGGATATATGATAATCTGAAAACATAAAGACTTATACTGGGTTACTGACCTAGCACTGGTTACTTAAGAATATTTCTAATTAATTTCCACAGTAGGGGTTTGTTCATTTGTTTTTCAACATATACTTTCACTTTTTTTACTCTTTAAAAAGTTTCCTAACCTGCAGCTATCACTTGTAGAGTTCTAAAAACATGACTAAGAGACAGGATTTATTCCAATTCCTAAGAAATACAAAATACTTTCTATGTTGTCACCAACATCAACTATTATTCACAGACCAAATCATCTTAGCCAGATCAGAATTTTAAGTGATGCAGACCAGAGATGTCAAAGGAGCCAGAATTAGTTATACCAAGGAGAATGTGGCCTATCTGATTAATGTTCTGCTAAGTGCTCCTCAATCCTATCCATTCTCCCCTTGTGTCTCAGATTGTACAACATATAGCTTGATTCAATTTAGCATGAGTTATTTTTAAGACTTATCAAACATGCCAAGTGAAAGAACAGTTTTGATATGTACTGTATTTTGCTATTACACATTTCTTTCCCTTTACAGTATGTGAGTTGTGATTCACAGAAGAATTTAAAGTCCTTTCATGAAAGCAGCTTATAAATAAATAATAAAATAGATTTTAAAAAATTTTCTAAGGAAATGGAGTTTTTAACATCCTTTTCCCCATATGCAAAATTTCTTGCATTTCAGGTGTCACTCCTGTAAGACATGGCCTGTTTTGATAACACCTGTATAGCAATTAATTAAATCTGCATTCTCTACATCCCATTCCCATAACTCCACATCTGCATAAGACAGAGAAAACCAGCAATACAAACACAGCTATTTTCAAAATACTGAAGGGAGATAATCTTGCTGGTTTAAATGAAGAGCTGAAGGGGGTTATTGTTTGCTGATGAAGACAAACATTTTTATCTACACAGCCTGGTTATGTTCTGTTCTACTGTTGTAAGAGTTAAAGAACCTTGAAGATTTGATATAAACAAGACAGAATTTTAAAGTCAAAGATAAGTTACTCAGGCAGCTGCTGAAGAAAACAAGGCCACAGCTGAACTACAAACAGTGTGAGTGCTGTGTCTAACTTAATAAGTTATTTGAAATATCCTGTGCACTGATGTCCAAACTATTGCAAACTTCTCTCCTTTTTCTCTTCTCCCTAAGCAATGGTTACACTGTACGCCCGAGGTGGCTCTCCTAACATTAAGAATCGCTGGTATTTCACAAATAAAGGAGATCACCATGTGAAAAATTATCTTTTAAAATGGAGTTTAATTTGCATACAAGGAACAGGAGATTTATGATGAGCAACCCAGCGCAGCACTGCATCTGCCTAGTATCAGTCGTAATTTAGATTGTTTGTGACCGATCTTAAATTCTAAAGCATGGAGAAGATGAAGTGCTCTGTTGCTGTGTTATTGTCAGGAGTCTAAGACTTACCAGAGATTTATTAGTAATCTTATCACAAACATGTCTCAAGTTTTTGCTTTTAATATGTGCCAAGCTCCTCTGAGGAATTTTCCTCACTGCAATTATATTTCTCAATGCATGCATTCTGAAGCTTAGTTGATTTCCTTCCCAAAATAAAGCGACCTATCATTACACTACAGTAGCTCTGCTACATTTTTCCTCTGCTACTTAATAATCAATGTATTCATCATTAAAATCTGAGCCCTGAAGCAATGGTTTTTAGCATATTCTAATGACTAGCGACTTGCAAATTACATTGACCTTTCATGTACATTCTGTAAGCACCTTGTTCTAATGTGTACTGTATTTATAGTTTGCCAATACAAACTAGCCAAAGATTGGATAATTACTGTAATCTATTAGCTCGATTGCTTTCCCTGCTCATTTGTAGCAGGTGCCATGCAGACCATTTTCAAAAGCTGGCCTATCTTTCATCTCCTGCAAGCCCAGAAAGTAAGAAATGCTTCATCTTCACAATGTATACACTTGCTAATATATGAAGTACACCCCATCTCAACTCAAGGATATTTCAGGAATAAAGAAGCTTCTTTACTATTAGTGTCATAATGCTATTTGTGACTGACAAAAAACACAGCTCACTGAGTATAAACTTTGCTTGAAAAATGTCAGGCCAAGTTCCATTTTCTACCTCTTACCCTGACTTCCAAATAGCATTTAACAAGAAGCGCTTACTCCTTTTCTTAGAAAGATAAAATGACACTTTTCTTAAAGTACAGAACTTTTTTTTTCTTTTTTAAGCTACAAGTAAACATTTCAAAGAAATCTTTAAATGCTTTTTATAAAGGCACACAGTCACAACTTAAGAAACACTACATGGAAGTATTAACTCAAGTCTCGTTCTGTTGACAGTCTATTTCAAGACAGTTATGGATAGATAACATTACAGACACTGGTAATTAAAACAACACTAATTTTGTCTCAGTGGCTGCGCTTTGTTGTTTGAAATCATCTATCATGGCCTTCATGCTTCACACAATGAGAAGACATTTGTCTCCTCACATTCTGCATGGTCAACACTTCTGCTAATATCCCAGCATACCTGGGTGCTGCTGCGCTGCTAAACAGGGAGTGGGGCTTTTTCCCACCCAAAAAAAGACACTATTAAATAAACTGCTTTGAATGCTTAGTTTGAGAAATTCATTATTTTTGGCTTACTATTTTTCAGAAATTATATTAATGTCTTTTCTTTAAAATGGTTTAAAGTATTACCTCTCTTCCTCACCTATTAACTGAGACAGCATCAGTTTAGCACAAAACCTCTATGTAGGACAGGAAAAAAGAGAGATATACTGAATTATCAACATATATTCAGAAAAAAAAGAAATGCTTGAAATGCCTGGCCGCATATACTACTGATTATTTTGTATGCCTTAGTTTAATTGATTTATGGACACTAAATTTTTCTTCCAAATACTTCTTAATATTCTTAAATATCATTTATTTAAGTATTACGAGAATTACAGCACACAGATGATTTATATTTTGACCATAAAAAAAAAGGCAGAGAAGACTCATAACTCATTAGGGAGGATGAAGAAATCAGACATTATTTTCAGTTTAAACTTGAACACAGTAACAAAGTAAACCAAAGCAGTTAAGAGAGATTTCAAAGGGTTGTTGCTGAATGACACAAGACAAACAGGCAAGATCATTTAACATGAAACTGAATTCAGCAATGCCACAAAACAAAGAACTGCTGTGTTGCAGAAGAGGCCTGATGTTCCAGAACTGGAAATGCAAAGAGGAGCCCCATCCTGCAAACCCTTGTGTGGATTATCCAGTGCACAGCTCTCTGTGCAGCCATGAGTAAAGCTGCCATCACTGCCTAACTGCAGGAAAACGCAGCAGAAATTGAATATTCTAAAAGTTAATAATCTATAAATTCAATGTTTTTTACCTTTTAAAGTCTTTCCTTTAATTAAGAGGAATTTTGGAGTGGCCCAGACAGATTAAAAATCGAGGTGAAATCACAGGAGCATGCCTGCTCTCTCCAGGAGGGTGTGAAAAGTAGAGACACAGACAGGCAGCCCTCAACTTTACACAGAAAGGACCCCTACTTCAATACTGGAAAGGTGGCATCACCAATTAATAAAAATTTTAATTTTAGCATAGTTTTATATACATAAAAGGTTTTGAAAAAAAACTCCACTAATTTACCATTTATAGCCTTTACACTGAAGCCTAAAACAGAAAAAGTTTGGTAATTATTCCATCTGCAACAAAATTTAAATATTCACAGCCTAAAAATGTTTAAATTCTTGTCAAAAAGTTACACATAAAGACAGAAACTGCACAAGCACTTGGAAAAATAAAATAGCAAATAAGTCAGAAAGCATTAGCAACATAAAGATTTATTTTCACAGCCTAATAACAATCCCTCAAGTTTAACAGAGCTCAAATTATCTACCCATGGGGAAAGAGCAGGGACACCTCAGGATTTAAGTTTCTGCAGCTTCAGAAAAAGATTCTGCTGGCAACAAGTGGTTCCCCACATCCCAGAGAGAGAGCTGTGAGCCTGCAGGTTGGTCTGGGGAGAAGTGCAGGTTGCTCCCTTGCACGCCTGAAGGCAGGAGAAGCCCTGGGCTCTCGGCTTCACAAGGCACAATGAGTCAGCTTGGTGTAATTTCACTGCTCTTTACCCTGGGAGTTCATCAAAAGGATCAGCATTGCACTGATATTGAATGAGACTGGATTTTAATTGCAGTGTTTTATACAGGAAGGCTGCAGAAAGCCAGGGGCATATGAATACTATAAACTAGGAAGTGTGCCACTAACTCAAAAATATGAAGTTTGTCCTTTATTCTAATTTTCAGACACTAGCAAAGCAACAGGAACAAGCTGTATCAACGATATTTCAAAGACATAAGTGAAAAAAATGAAATTATTTAAAGCAAGCTATATAGACCATGCATTCTTTCTTCATGTCCTTTTGTAAGCCCCTTAAAGATTGGTATTCAAAAGATGACTTCTCAATGGACACTTGCAGGAGACACAGCAAGCACAGAGGCCACAGAAGGAAAATGCCTGTTTGCAATAACTATCCCTGCAATGAATGAAGCAGCACAATTGTTTTCACTTTCTATAACTCATTTGCATGAATTTACTTTTTTGCCTTAAGAGGTTGTTGTAATGTGTGTTAAAACACACAGTGCAATTTTAACTCCATAATATCACGAAAGAAATACAGTGTTAGTATAAAGTGTAAAAATACGAGTGCTGTTAAATTCTTTGAACAGAAACAACCACACAGCACTGCTCAAAAGCACCACCCAAAGGTAGAAGGGATGTAAAGACATTTACAGAATTGTCATTTTTTTTTTTAATTTCAGCAAAACCTGAATGTAAAAAATGACAGCGCAGTGAAACTTGACAGAGGCTTTTGATTGAAGTCACTGATTTCCACAGCTGCACCTGTAGGAAATTGATGATAATGCTGCCTAAACCATTCATTATGATTTGGAACTTTACTCAAATGAGCATTGGATTTATAAATTTGCTAGACATGCGTTGTAGATAATATGACAAAGTACTGTTTTCAATTGAAAATTCCTTTGACCTAATTTTATAAAAATCATGCAAAACTAAAGCATTCTGAAACAGCTGAAGCTGTATTTTTGGAACAGCCTGCATGGAAGTGAAATAGATTCATGGAGAAATTCAGCTACGAATTGTACACCTTCGTTAGAATGACGAAGATAAAAGTCGTAAGACTTTTTCATATTGCCAAAAATCAGCTGCTTCTTAGAAAAAAAATATTTATTTGTCTGCTAATCACACTTGCAGTATTTCCAAAGCTGAAATAAGCAATAACACAGCATTTAAAAATATATATGGGCATAAACTTTGAGTATAAAACGTGGGATATTAATCATGAACTGTTAACTGGGTATATATTTTGATGCAATAATCATTTTAACAGCCTATTAGCCAGATACTTTATATGTGAGGAATTTGATACACCCTTGTTCAAAACACTGCATTACACTAATAAAAGCAAATTAAAGTATTATTTCCTTTAACTTTTGCAAAAACACTCCAGACATGAGGAACCATAATGCTGCCATGGACTGGATTTAGGCAGGGTAATTTGCTGGGGGATGGTTTTGCCCTTTTTACTGACATTCATTGCTCACAAAGAAAAGTTGAGAAACAGTGAAGTGAGAGATGCAGTGAAACACCAACTCACAGGAGCACAGACCAAGCACCAGAAATGCTGGGACAAGGCAGCACTTGGCACAGAATGCAGATCTCTCACCTGCAGTCACAGTTAGGCAAATACCTTCCACAGGAGCATTCTTCTCACTAAAGTTGCCTTTGTCTGCATAAGTGATTAGAGCCAAAACCATGCAGAATGATTATTTATTAATGCAGGAAGGATGCAGGGTAGAGCTCTCTGCATGCGTCTGTTGCAAGAATACAAAAATGAGCTAATTTACAAAATTCCCTCATCAAAGAAACAAGACTTGTAGTAATTCTGCTCTTGTAAGTGTGCCTACACTGTGATTTTACCACCAACTGGATAATTTCTTCCTGTTTTTTTATTTCTCTTTGTTGAGGAAGCCAGTGAAATAACTAGTTATTAGGATAAACACAACACTGAATAGCAAAATTGGGTTTTTCACAAATGTATTGTAACATAAAATCACATTTCAGCCTGAAAAATATAGTGAGGTTTGTTAAATCCACAAAGGGCTCTTCAGTGTGTTCCTTTTTTCTTTAAGCCTTGACACATTTCTGCAAAGCAAACTTAAAGAAGGATTTTTAAGAATATTTGCATAGTGTGGTATAAGGTCCTGGTACTTCAGATTTTACAGACTCTTCAAAATGGGAAGAGATTTCCTTTTGTCAAAGGAACTTAGTGTTTTTAAGGAGAAATCCCCTGTAAGGCAGGCCATCTCCTGCAGGCTGAGGAAGGCTCAGGGCCCAGGACTGCACCTGTAAGGATGCTAAAGGCTCATGCAGGACCTGCAGGAGGCCAGGGGCCCCTGAGCCTTTCCCCTCAATAGGGGCCAAGGTCACGTTCCAAAAACATCCTTAACTGTGTAAAGGGAGAAGAAAATGAGTGTACCCCAAGCTCTTTCTGTCAGAAAAGTTCCAGACAGTAGAAGAGACTTTCTAGTACTGTGCTATGACCTCTCTCCCACCCATGCACATCCTGCAGGAGGCAAATCCTTGGGTCTCACTTCGTGGAGAAAGCAGCAACACCTCACTTAAATGCCACAGTCCAGTCCCACCTCCCTAAAACTTCAGCAGATTCCACAATAAGATGTCACAATTTTAGATCTATCAAGCTTTACAGAGTGTATGAACATCACTTACAGGAAAGGGTGCAGAAGGGAATACACAGCCCCCACAGCTTCACTAGAACCAGGAGATTTGGAGTGAGCATTTAGAGATTGTTTCAAAAGAATTAGCAATTCTTTACAAAGCAGTAAACTACAATTTGAAGCAAGCACAAAAATACACATGTGGTTTAGGTGCCACAAGTGTTCCCCCCACATTAGACTGACCTCAGCAGTTTATTGAAGGAGCAGGGATCCTCCTCAGGCAGCCAGCAGACACCTCTCACTGCAGAGCATGTGCTCCCTTTTCCTCAACTGCTACCTAAACTGTGCACCAAAATCCCTTTTATATGGTATCATTAAGGAAATTCACAGGACAATAACCCTCTAAGTGTATGTACCAATTTCAGCCATTAGAAAAACAAATCAGTAATTAAATTACCTGCAATTTTCAGCTTCCTCACCCTTTGAAGGACAATATGCAGCTACAAAATGAAACAGTTCATATAGAGATTTCTGCCGAACCTCAAGCCTGCTTGGAATTGTTACAAGAGGGTCAGTCTTTTGTGATAAAGAGGTCAAATTCCCTGTTAGAATTACCCAAAAAGTCACATTCCCATAGGATTTCAAGCAGACATTCACTTCAGTTCATTCATTTACAGTGTCATTGAGAAAAGCCTGTTTTGCCACTATTAATAGAATTTTTCAATATCACACTACCTAATAATCTGAAGTCCCTCGCAACACATTTATTAAAAATTAGCTTAAAATTTCCTGGGTTTGATACTTCCAGTGTTCCTGAGCCTGGTTCCTCTTAGCAGCCCTTTCCCTTTCTGGCTGACTCTTTAATTCATGAGCTTTTCATTAGAACTCGACCCAAACAGGAGCCATGCATCCAGCTTGGTGATGCTGATTCAAACCTACTTTGATTCCAGACTTCCATGAGGAATGCTTTCAGTACTCCTACAGGATCTGACTAACAACTTCTGACAAACTCAAAGATTCAGCATCTGGGAGTTCATTATCTCCACCAACACACGAGCAGGAGCTCAGTGTAACACCCTTGTCTTTAGCTCTGAAAGAACACTCAGGCATGTCTAGCAGAAATAATTGAGACAGGAGATCATAATACCAGCACATGCAAGCAGGTGAGTTAAAAAGATCATCTGGGCTCCCTCCTGACTCCCTCTGTGATGGACCTCAGACAGTGGGGAGAACATCCTGTTCCTTAGCACAGGACAAGTGTCTCGGATGGCATCTCAGTCTTTGCCTTTTCAAATACATCAGTGTTGGCACTTGACACTGGTACAGGCCTTGTGGTGCTCAACCTGGGGATCAGTGATTATTGCTCAGATCTCCTGTAAGTCACTCATTTGTTCTTAACAACTTTGTGAATTGAGGATACCCAAGGCAGAACCATCCACACTAATTACAGGTATGTATGAAAAGTTGAGATGCCTGGTGAGAATTACTAAAGGTAATACAGGCAGCAGATGCATTTTTAGTAAAAAAGAAAAAAAAAAAAAAAAAAGACAGGAACAAAACATTTTCAACTCCTGAAATAATAGAAGATTTAAATCTCTACTTTCTAACTGGGACATCGTACTCTTACTAAATAAAATTAGGGAAGGCTGGGTAGCAGTCTTCAGCCAAAGCATATCTTCATCATCAAGTGGTCAACACCTAAACCTCATGGAACACAGTGCTGGGAGAAAATTGGGCATCAGCAGCCCTCCAACAGGAGAGAAAGTGGGATGAACACTTGTGGCTGTGCATTCATTCATACCTTTCATACACCTGCAAGAAAGCAGGTGGAAAGGAAAACCTCTAAAGGGGCTTTTAATGTTGAAACTCCACCAAGGGCCTCCCCAAGACCCTACTCCAATGGCTCCACCAGCCCTATTAACCTTAGAGTGAAACTGACTGGCACTGAGGATTAATCGAGGAAATAAATACAAATAAAATCAAAAGGTAAAGAGACAGAAAGGAAAAGAGGTGGGCTTAAAAACAGAGAAAATCCCACCCAACTGAGTCCAAAAGACTTCATGAGGCTGAGTTCAGGTGCTGAAAGGCAATACTAATTGATCAATATTTCTCTCAATTTTCATTCAAGCATTTTATTTATTACTATTGGAAAATTAATTTTTGTGAATTGCTTTTGAAAACTGGTGATATTCCAGCTCACAAAGTAAATTTTACAAAATAAGATTATTATGTATTTTATTTTTTTTAATTCTTAACTAATTCACACTGTTTTTTTTCAAAGTACAATTAAAGTATGTGTTTGACCAAATGGACATAATGTTTTTTCTTCTTGAGTTCTGTAAACATGACAAAAAATAAATATGAGGCTAAGAATGTCTTCTCTATTAGTAATTAAGTAGTAAACTACTTTTGCATAAATTAAAAATTGCAAAATCTAAAATCTCATTAAACAGATAAAAATTGCAGAGGCTTTATAAGCCAATAAATAAGATCAGAATGGGGTGATTTTTTTTTATTATATGCATCTTCTGTTCCCAGCGTTTCACATGTTCACAATATTTTCCCCAATGTATTGACACGAAATCACTCTGGCAGGGGGAGTGGAAGAGGTGTGAAGATTATTGCTACCATGTGTATGTGAGGGGGTAGCAACACACAAACAGTTTCCAGTCATCCAAGAGGCCCAACACTTAGCACCATTTCTAAAATCACTATAAATAAATACCCTGCAATGGATCACACACCACATACCCACAGCTCCTGTTTTACTGGGGAAAACACAGCACACACTATTGCACGAGAAAAACAACCCAGTTCCCTGAGATCCACCATTCCTGCAGTGTAGAGAGAGGACTGGAGATTTCTGATTTCATTTAAACCTCTAACTTGCAAAATCCATTGGCTCTCCTTGAACTAAAAGCCGTGGATCTGCCCTTTTCTCCTCTGTACTTTTAGCATAATAGGTATTATTACCCATAACTTTTTATTTTAAAGGAATTGTGCAGCCAGGAAAATGAATGAATTTAATTATCAATGCAGTGTGAAAAAATCATTAGAGCAAGAGCCTGGAACACTACGTATTAAAAATAAACAAAGGCTATTAAAAACAGTTTTTAAAAGTGTCATTCTTTCTTCAATTCTTAAAATGTAAGTAATACAAACACAGAAACAACAGAACCATATGTAAACAACTCTAGTTACTGGCAAAAGATGGCCTAGGGAAATGCTAAATGACTGACTGGATCATTTAACTTTAAATCTATACTTTATGTGGCAATATGGAGAGGTCATTTGATTGCTATGCATAAAAAAATTAGAATTCTAATAAGATCTAAAAGTTTCACCTTCATAAGACAAAATTTTCATTATAAAATTGTATTTAGTGGCATTCATACATATCTGTCACCTCAGTTTTATAGTATTATACTTCTATGGGCTGCCAGCTGGGTATTACAGAAATGACTACTTAAAAACAGAGTAGAACTTTTTTCCTTTATTCTTTACAAATTCTCTGGTTTGCTTCAGAATTGTAAAATGAAAACGTGCAGGCTCAAACACAAACTGCAGGTTGTTGCACAGAATTCTTTCACCACCTAGAAGTCAGCATTTCCACCTGTATTTTTTCATCAAAAAGGTGTTCTCAGCAACAAGCTTTAGGCTCCATTCACTGCACATGGACACCTAGTCATTACTCAGCTTTTGAGGATTTGGAAAGAGATTTTTGTATTTTCACTTATGATTTCACATCATGAATAATCTGGGTCAAATGTTTTCCTCTCCTCTATACTCAAAAGAAAAATTTAAACCAAAATTTGTGCCCTTTGAAAATTTGTCATGAGAAGAAAGAGGTACATTACCTGTGTACTGTTGCTGTGAAAATGCAGGTCAAACTCTTAACTTCAGATATACGGGAGCAGTTCCTACCAAAATTTACAAATGTGCTTCCATACATAATTTGGCCTTGCTGCTCAAACTGTAATCTAGTGAAGCCCTGACTCAGAGCTGCTTTTCAAAATACTCTTATATACTTCAATATTTGGTTAAAACAGTAAAAAACTTGTAAAAAAAGTTGTGGTTTTTTTAACAGTAAAACTAGTAAAATACTTATTTTCTATGAATTTAATTTTTTAAACAATCCAGAAGAATGGTAGTAGATATCACAGCTACACACCTACCAGAATAGCTGGTAGCCAGTAGGGTTGGGAGGAATGAAGTAAAAGCAGTGGATGGGAAGTGGCCATGGAAGATTGTAAGTGAGGGCAGAGAACATTGCATAGAATCTGTCAAACATCAGACTTCATTTTCTCATGTGCTCTTGAAACAAGCACTACTTCAAAGTTGAAATGTTTAAGCTGAGATTTTAACAAAGCCCCTCTTGATACTGCAAATAAAGACAACTAGAAAATCAAATAGCTCCCAAAATTCTTTACTGTCTCACTTTCGGAACATAAGTTCATTCCATCAGTGGTTACCTAAGATGGGGTTTCTTTTTTGTTTTCTTTTTTTTCTTTTTTGTGGTGATGCACTTTGTAATGAAGTCATACAACATTCTGCAGTGTTTCCCAGCCTTAGGCTTTATTGTGTAAGACATTTCAGACTCTTTAACTTCTACTACTGGGAATGTTCCCTATTGATTTCAAAGGGATTACTTGTAGAAGTAACTACAAGCAGAAGGATTTGCAGAAGTGGAATCCCAGACATGCTCTCCCACCCTTCTCCACTGGAGACATCAGAAAGGAATCTAGAGTTTGACAGACATCATGCAAGAGGGCTAAGATGTTACAGAGAACAGGAATTTTAAGACAACCACACTGCATGCCAAGGAGTGTTGCCAAATGCTGGGCTAGAAATTACAGAGCTTCACCAGGGAATAATGAGACAGCAAACAGGTAAGAAAAACACAGCTTAGTGGAAACTAAATGTGAACCAGATTTACCCATAATGTTCAAATTACTGAAGGATTTCATTTAGCAGCATTACTGATATTCCTGACAGTCAAAACTCACACATCTCCTTTGGCAGATTGCACAGCTTTCCTCTGCAGTCCAAGGGGAAAACTTTCCTCCTGAGAGGACAAACATGAGTCTAGAGCTTGGTAATGGGGTTACTCCAGACAGATCTCAGCAGAGCCTTCCCATCCCCAGACTCCCAAAGAAACCCAGGAAATGACCATGTCTTAGGAATATCCTGCAAGACCACCTCTGCCCTGCCTACTCCCCCCTGCAATTTGACAAACATTAAGCTTGCCTGTGGCACCTCTCTGGAGAACCTGCTGGAGCCCCCACTGTGACAGTCCATGGCCTGTTCTGTGACCAATGCACTGTCCAGTTTACCAGGAATAAAATGGAGATCAGGCCAAACAACGTCCACCACAACATCTCCTACCTGGGTTATTTTCCCACTTAATCACTCAATTAGAGTGGACACAAAATATTTGATTGGTTTCAGACTTTCAAGTGTTGAAGACTTATTTTACATAAATTTTGCTTAAAAAAAAAAGATTCAGTTCTGTGAAGTGGGTGGGGCCCAGGGGTCAGGTTGTGTGGGTTCTGTTTGCATTCCTCAGCACACAGCACATTTCCAGATGTGTCCTCCTCCCTCTCCTAATCAACAACACTACACAAAGTCTTCTTGCAAAGTATTTCAGACCCTAGGATGAAGGGCATTTATCAAAGTTTTTTTCTCATATTAACTGTGAGAAAATTAGCAGAATAAAGATGGTCTTTTCTCTTGCCCACTTGCAGCAGGGATTACAGAAAAGATTCACTTCATATGCCACAGTTTGAATCCATAGTGGGGCAGTGACAAAGAACCAACATCAAAGAAAATATTTGGAGGAATATTAATTTTCATTATTTTATTCATAATGCCACCAAATCATAGTTCAGTCTTCTTATTTGCTAGTGAATAACCTCTCTATAAAAGTACAATTCATATGTGAGCTGAAAAGAAAATGTTTTTCTTCAGCATTCCCACTATTAGGCAAGCAGATGGCTCAATCTAAATGACCATGTGAAAGAAAGAATAAAAAAAAAAAAGACCAGCACAGATCAATATCCTCACCATGATTCCTGCATTCCAATAAATACCAAACCATCAAGAGAAACAGCAGAGAGAAAAAGAGCATCAAAATATCATTTTAGGAAAAACAGTAAATAACTGAAACCAATCTGAAAACAAACAGCCAATAGATTTAATAAGAAGAATGTAAACAAAACTAAACAAGCTTCACTCTTAACATCAGTGCCTGAAGTTATCCTGAATGTAAACAACAAAATAAACCACCCCAAACCTCAGTGTATCACATACATATGCCACAAGGAGAAATATATCAAAAAGAAAGGAAAATTATTAGTGCTATACAAATGAGTCACTGTATTTCTGTGTTTGGGTAGTTGTTTAGATTTTTTGTGGTGTTTTGGTTTTGTTTGGTTGGTCTCATTGGTTTGGGTTTTTAATTACAGGCAAGAAATAAGAATTTCTTATTTTTCCAAGGGGCAAAGCATACCCTTTTAGGAACACCATGATGACGTCAAACAAAGAAATGCCAGATACTAAACAGATTAGAAATGGGAAAAACACACCAGCTCTCAAAAACTCAGCACAAGTTGCTTGCTGCAGACAGACCCCTCTCTGGACCATAGAGCCCCCTCCAGGGGTGGCAGCAGGGACCAGATCCTGCCATTTGCTGGGATTTCTTGCTCTGAGGCATCACAGCCATTACCCCTGTGTGTGTTCAGTGGATTAAACACCACAAAACCTCCTCCTGCTCTCACCTAGGCCTGAGCTCACACAGGGAAAGAAGCAGTTCTCTCGAGCCAGGCCACAAGTGAGTGCCACAGGTGAGATCACAGCTGCAGGCTGCACCTTCTGCAGGAAGCCAGTCACTCCCCTGCAGCAGCCTCAGCTGATCTCTGCATGTCCAGCCACTGCCCCCTTCCCAGTGCAGCTTGTTAAAGCAGAAAACAAAACCAGGGAAGCATCCAGCTCAAGTAAACAGCAGGAACCTAAGAGAGCTGCAAAACTATTTATCCCTGCACAATAAGTATTAATAACTTACAGAGTACTTGGTTTCTGGGTGCAGGTAACTATCTCTGTTACAATGAAAGCCAAGATCATCTCACCTTCCTCAGCCTTTCCTCCTGCAAGCTAAAGCCATGGAGTTGAACAACCAAATTCTCTTTGGAGCTACTGATGAGGACCAGAAACTCAGGACATGCATCTGCCACACAGATTGAGTGTAGTCTAAGATATAACCCAGAAACTTAATTAAGCATATAAGTCATCCTCTAGTGGAATTTACTGGTAAACTTCACCTGACAAAGCATGCAGTTATGGACGAAAAGGGAACATGAAAAGATTAATTTTAAAATATATTCCAAAGTACTTTACACAGATATTTTGGGCCTGGGCACATCCACTTGTCACTATCCAGCACTCAGTAAGGAAATTTCAGTGTTCGTGTCTTGTACTAAAAATGTTTTTCTTCCCACAACACTTAAGTGAAATTCTGCCAAGGAAAGCTGAACTTCTGACTCCTTAAAAGGTTCCAAAGACAGTTCCTTGCTGATCAAGTTATTAAAGGTTGAATAATCATCTGGGCAATCAAACAAGCCAGTAGAAATCATCTTAACTACTGGCTGTGCAAATTCTCCAAATTCTTGAGCAGAATGTCAGATACCTGGCTTGAGAGGCCACAGACCAAGAGGCACATCCAGAGACCACGCAAAAGCTCTGTGTAACCCTGACAGAGCTGTCCTAGGTCATGCAACATTTGAAACTAGAGCTTACATGAAGGATAACCACTAGAACAAGGTTATCTTTGACACAGAACACAAGAGAAACTCTGTTGCTTAAATTCAATGGATTTTGGAATAGATACCTCATTAACAATTTCTATTTACTTTAATAAAAGTGGGGAAAAAAAAGTATAACACTCTTTAAGAAAATCAAATTCTTATATTGCATTTTCATCCTTGTTTATTTGACCACCTTCTACCAGGAACTTACATCTCTACTAACTCCATTCCATCGTCATTCAGAGATCTGAGAGAACCAGTAATTCACAGAGGTCAGTCCAACCCCAGAGTGATCAGCACACCAAGATGACACTTCCATAGAGACGCCTATGGACAGAAGTGGGAGTTACCTGATGAACATACTTGATTTTTCAATTTTCAAAAACAGGACACATTAGCTGCATGAATTGCATGATATTAAAAGAAATATGAGTAATTTAAAAATCAGGGCAAGTATATGCTATTCATTATTTTAATCATTTAAATAAAATTATCCTTTAAGACCTATTTAGTTTCCTACAAAAAAAACAAGTCTTCCAGCCCACTTCCATATCTAAAACTCTATGATTCTTTTTAAAAAATCCCAAAAGCCGCCATTAATAAAGCTGAGAAACAGAATTCCATCATGAAGTCCAAATGTAAAAAGATCAGCCCACTGACTGTTCCAATCACAGCTGAATATTTCAATACTTCCTAGGATACATTTGGCCATTAAAATTTGGGGATCATATCTTGCCACTTAAAATAAGAACAGTTTGTAAAACATGAAAAAACCACAACAGACAGTATTACTAAACAAACACTTTGAAAAGCTCTTAGCATAAAACATCCTGCAAATCCCACGCACCCCAATACAAACATTTGAAAATAGCCCTGGCTCAAGATCCTCTAAATCTTTTCTAACCCATGGTTTTATAACCCTGTAAATTTTGCATTTTATTTTAGGACATCAGACAAATGCATTGTATTTCTACTGTTATTTGCATCAAAAAAAATGGTCAAAAGAGCAAAAAGTATAAATTATGCCAAAAGCATAGAATTTACCAAATGTAAATTTTAACACTGCCAAAAAACAACAGTAAATTTCATTTTATAAATATGAAAATGGAACATAGAGTAAATTAGGGTGGATTAACCTGGTTTTTAGAATTGAAACATCACAGAGTTATGGAGTTCACCAAACCACTCTTACGTGCAGACTCTTTGCCTGCATTTAATCTGAAATACAGAGACTTTAAAAGGCCTCAAAAGCTGACTTGAGTAAACTGACCTCTTGAAGTCTGAGAAGAACTTAAAGCTGAACTATATTTGCCAGACAAAAAAAAAAATCTCATGTCTCTAATTTTGTGCCAGCAGTTCATACACTATGTATAATATTTAAACATGCTCTAATTCTTATGTGTCAAAACAATCACGTTCATTAATATTTCCATTTGCCTGCACTACTCTCGATGTATAATTTCATAAGAACCATTCCCCAGCTACTTACTTCTCGTCAAGCAACTCAAAAGAAATGGGAATCAGAATTTGCAACCACCATATCTGAATTACATATTGATATAAGCAGTGATTAACCAAACCTGCTCAGAGACTTGAGGTAGACAGAAAAAAAGAGTAGAAGATAGAAGGGGAAAATCCCCAATTTATATAGACAGGGTAATTATTTAAGAAGTGTGTGAAATAGTGCTAATATTTTTTCCATCATGGAGAGAACCCATTTGCCATAAGTCTTCTTTTTCCTTCTCAGAAATAAAAACCCCACCCTACCCAAGGCATGGCCTAATGCACTTCTAACTATTTCAAGAAAGGAAAAAAGGAAGTTTGAAAGCTTTCCATTGACTTTTATGAAATCTTGCTCACTCTCTGTTCTCACCAGTTATGTTAAATTAGGGATATTCAGGTTGAAAAGCCAATATAATAACTCTGAGAAAAAAATTTTTAAAAAAAGGCACCTAAACATTTGGCAAAGTAACAAACAGCTATTTTCTAAGGAATTCCCCAGGCTGACTAACAACTTCTTAAGTTAGTCAATGCTATATATCTCCAAACTCACTCCATATGACCTGAGAGGCATTTACTATAATTCACCTTTACATCTTCATCAAAATAAACATAAAGATTAGGGGAATCATGGCAAATTGGAATGAAATTTGTGCCTTTTCAGCTAGATTTGTGAACAGACATTAGAGCAAACACATCAATACAGGAAGCAAGTGAAAAGATTTACCTAAACCAGAGGCAGTTTAAAGATGAGCTGTACATCTTGCATGTCCCAAGGAAAAGAAACTCAGACACTACGCAAAGAACCTTGGCACTCACAGTGCAAAATCTCAAGAGCTCTGCACAGCTCTGTGGTGGTTCTTCACTGAGAAAACACATGGGTTTACAGACTCAACCAGCAATGAAACCACAGCACCATATGATAGAGACTGACACACACAGAGCTCCAGAACAGATTGGGGGATTTTTAGGGGAGCACCGTAAATGATTCTGGAACACCACTGGAAACATCTCTACAGATTAGAAGAAAAGATACACTCTAGAAAATATATGTGGTTTAGATAAACTCCACTGAGATACTGAATTGTTTTAGGATTTGGATTTCACACACACACACACACACCCCCCAAGATCTTCCAGCTGGTTGTCAATACCAGTGGAGTGAAGCACTAACTACTCTCTCTTTCCTGCCCTTGGTATTTGAACAGACAAGCCCAAAGTGTGCTGGTTTGGGGACAGAGTTCATTCTCTTCATAGCTACTGTGGGGCTGTGGTTTGGATTTGGGCTGAAAACACCTTGATAATACAGAGATGATTTCATTATTGCTGATCAGGGCTCTCACAGTGGCAAGGCCATTTCTGCCTCTCTCAGCACCCAAGCAGGGACTGGACTGGACTGTACCTGGCCCCAACTGACCCAAGGTGCAGCTACACCATATGAAACAATTTAGACTGGAAAAGACCTCTGAGATCATTGAGTCCCACACCTCCATGCTGGAAATGTGGGGGAAGGAGGTGATAGACACAGGGGACAGGATGGGAAGGATTGTGTTTGCCTTCCCAAGTCCCTCCTGTGTGGGATGGAGCCCACATTTCCTGGAGAAGGCTGAACACCTGCCTGCTGCCCATGGCACCTAGAACACAAAATCCTTGCTCTGCTTGTGTGTTAGGCTTTTATTTGACCCTTTACACTGTCTTTACCTCCACCCAGAAGCTCTCATTTTCCTGTTGTACTCCTCTCCCTGTCCCAGAGCTAGGCAGGGAGTGAGCAGCTGGTGGTGCCAAGCTGGGGTTAAACCCTAACAGAAGTGCTGATAAATAGTTTGCACTGCTGGAACTTCTCAGTCCTGACCTGTCAGATTCCAAAATTGAATTTAAAAAAAAAAAAAAAAAAAAAACAACAAAATTGAGACACGGGAACAAGGGACACATGGAGATTTGATTCCCCACCTCTGTCCCGCAGTGGGCAGTACTGCCAGGCACTCAGACTTCTGAGCCAGCTTAGGAAGGAAGATTACCAGAGCTTTTGCTGTTTCTAGGAAGTTTTATACTTATTCTCTCTCTCTGTGGAGGTTTTCAGTTGTTCATTCTTTAATCTAAAGATGAAAATCATCCAGATTGAGGGCATATTTTTTTCTGTGGATAGGAAAACACAACAGAGGCACGACCTTTGCTTGGGGGGTTCTCTACACACATTCCAGGCAGCTCTGATCATATTTCACTTCCCTGGAAGTGATTGTGATGTCCAGAACACTGAATTATGTCATTAATTAAGGAATCGGGCAGGAGGTAGCTGATTATAAGGGAGAGAGAATCTGTACTTACACAAAACTATTTTCATAATCAGTGATGATAGAAAGGGAAATAAAGAAAAATTACCTTGTGCTTAATACAAGTGTCCTGGTACATTGTTTTAAAAGATTGTTCTGTGTGTAGAGGATGCTATTTAGCTTCAGTGGCTAGCCAAAAGCAAAGTGAAGGCTTTACTAATCCTTAGCACGGAAAAAAGAAAAAGCTACAACAATATTTTTGCTTTGGATAGCAAATTTCTCTCAAAGTACATATGAGAAAAAGGAGGATAAGGGCCATAATCCATTTGAAATTCTTTTTTTCCATGTTGATTTTACCTGAAACAAAATGTGCAGTATCCAAATGCAAGAATACCTTTTACTAGAGTATCAGAGATTAGTTCATTAATGGGTTCAAGGAATTGGCCATGCATCAGCATAACATTAGAGGCTAACTGATTTTCCTCTGTAAGCCACTTACACAACTGAGCATTTGCAAATCATCTCAAGATGCATGTCAGAGAGAGAGATGACAGTGTTAGAGAAATACATTTTTCATTTTATTCTATTAGTAATACCCACTACTGAATGTTACCGTGCAGACAAAGAGATTTTTTTTAAGCAGCTTGGCAAGCCAGGACACACATTACCTACAAGGTGTCTTTTTGCTCTAAGACATGACTCAAACAAGAGCTGAGCAATAGGCACTGAGCAATAACAGGATTTGGTGAAATGACAGTTTTGCCAAATTCTCTACAGACTTATATTTAGATTTTTAGAGGCCTCTGAGCTCTGAGCTATGTAAGGAAAAAAAAAAAACAAACCACCAACTCATTGATGTGAAGCAAAATAGCCATAAGTGAACATGTGCTTAAATACTTGACCAAGTCAGAGCCTTAGAATAAGGAAATTATGGATATTGTACAAAACAATCACTGCTGTGCTTCTCCACACAAATGTCAGAGCAGTCACTGTGTAATGTACACAGACACCCAGTAGGATTTGTAAGTTCTCTCAGGTAAAACTCACAATGTTGCAAAACATTCATGATTTCTAAAAACAGAGAAGTAAATAGGCTACAGACACTCAGAGTTTTCTGTCTCTCCCAGTATTTTTGCTTGCATCAGGCACAGGAGAAATACACATGAGATTGCTGCAGCAACTTTTCATTCCCATATGAATGAAAATATCCCTTACCAGCCATCTTTCAGAAAGCTGAATTCCAAAGTGACCCTAAAGACAGCACTGACTGGCACTTTATCACTTATTCATAGAAAAAGCAGCTTGTGAGAGCAGCCTTCACAAGGAGAAGATCGGGGACAGCAGGACCCACCAGAAACGAGTGTCTGAAAACTGCAGGGACTCAATTATTCCTCTGCAAGAGCCAAACCAACAAAACTGGAAGCACATTAACTCTCAGGCAAGACCAGAGACTGCACCACATCCCCCAGTACACAATGGGAGTGTGTAAAGGCTCTGAATGTTAAATAAAAATTTAAAAAAAAAAATTAAAAATCAATTTCAGCCCTTATTGTAGCAAAACTTAAGTCAATTAGTATGTTTAAGTCATAACTAAGGGGTAGTTTTCACAATTTTTAAGGAATATACAAAAATGTACACCTTCCTACAGGGTGCCCAAACAATCAGGGAAATAGAGGGGGTACAAAGGGGTAGGAGCAGTCCTCTGGAGAAGGAGGCTAGTGTCCTTCACAATTCCTGCTTTTCTAGAAATGAAAGGAATGAAAAATTTTCTATTTCATAATGTGATAACTGGAAAGATCTTCCATTAATAGGAAGCATGAGTTTACATTTCCAAGGAAACTTTACAAGTGAAAAAACCTAGAAACCTGCATTTTAAAAATCAGAGGCCAAATTCTCTTTCACAGGCACTTCAGATGCCAACTAGATGCTAAGAAAAGAACATTTCACATACCCAGGTTATCAATATTGAACAACTTCTCTGCTGGCTTTCAACATTTTATCATTTGGGGTCTTTTGCTTTAGTCCACCTCAAAAACCTCTTCCGCTTTTTTTTTGTTTGTTTTACTTGAAACCCACAGCACTCTGAAGAGGGAGACTGACTGAGAAGTCTTTGATATCTTTGTGTTATCACCTGCAGGATGCACCAGCAGGGAGTGAGAGCACAGGGCAGCTAGGAGCCAGCTCACAGCTTCGAGTGCCCTGCCAGGACCGCTGAGCCAGCCGGGCATGGGCACCGCTGGGGCAAAGCTCTGGGGCAAAGCTGCTGGGGCAAAGCCACTGGGCATGGGCACCACTGGGGCAAAGCTGCTGGGGCAGCACCGCTGGGGCAAAGCTGCTGGGGCAGCACCGCCTGGGGCAAAGCTGCTGGGGCAGCACCGCTGGGGCAAAGCCACTGGGCATGGGCACCACTGGGGCAAAGCTGCTGGGGCAGCACCGCTGGGGCAAAGCTGCTGGGCACGGGCGCCACTGGTGCTCCCAGTCCCCAGGAGGATGAGATCCCAGCTGGCAGGCCCTCCTCTCATTCACTCTGCACTCACTCCTGCCACTTCCCTTGTGTCTGTTTTTATATGTAAACTCCTATGGTTATTCTTTGGCTATGTTGCTCTTGCACGAGACAAATCCACGTTGAACCATTAAACATTTTCATAGCCTTGTTTTCAGTTAAACTTGTTTTCTCTTGTCATTCCAAGACCATTGTGCCTCAGAAATTTTTCCTTCCATCTGTGTTCTCAAGCAACTAAGCCCATTTCTGTAAGGCTAAAAAGTAATGTTTATCCATTTTTAAATACTGACTTATTGACTATGGATTTAGGGCGTTTTCATTCCTTCTATCCCTCCACTGCCACAACTATAACCCAAGCAGCTGCAGATGAATTAAAAAATAATTAAATTGTTTTCTATAGAAAGAAGAGAGTAGGATAGTAAAGACAACTTTCTATTCCTCCCTTCAGCATCACTAGTTGTCAATATACAGCTGCTCCCTCATGTAAAGCAATGAAAAGTTAAACTTAAAAAGTAACTGACAGCAGTTAAAAGTACACCTTGAAGAAATTCAGTACACAAGATATATTTAAAGCATTTTTCCATGTATATCCACAATAAAGCATTGGATTGTGTTTACAAATTGAAGAACAATTGCGCACATTGACAAAAAGAGCTATGATTGTTAAATGGCTAAACCCCGCATAGCAGAACACGCAAGCACACTTGCAGCAGAGAAATACACTATTTTTCCTCATATTACAGCAAGCTCTTCAAGGACTTCACTGGGAATCACGACACACTTCTTGTAGTATTTATTCTTAATGAGATTACACTAATCAAGCTTAAATTAACATTCATTCTGCATATATATGCAGGATTAGTGTGCATGTACACATATGCAGGCTTGGGGAAGCCTTGCTGATCCAAGGTATAACGTGCATGTAGTGAAAAGCTATTACCATAAAGAAAGCTGGTATCAAGAATTCTGCAATATACCAGGAGAAAAAAGTCACCATACTACTGCAGTCTGTTTCAGGGACAAATAAACTATGCTATTATCTCACATAATGTGGAATACACAGAACCACAAACAGAAGTGTTTCAACTCAATACAGTATGAAAAATTCCAAATAAAATTAAAAATGTCTGAAAACAAACCAAGAAAATGACACAGCTGAATTGTTAATGATGATTATTTATGATCATTCAGAACTGGCATCACTGTTTTCTTTCCAAATTTCTCCATGACACATCACTCCATAACAACTCAAGCATCTATATGGATGACTTACCAGCAGTTTAGGGCTCTATAAGGTGTCTGACCCAAGCCTGATGTTGCTACTCCTATAAACAGGAGTGCAATATTTAATAAAAAATTTAGAGCAGGCAATTTGTGCTGGGCATCTCTTGTGGAGAGCCATCAGGGCAGCAGAGAGCTCTCACAACCCTGGGACACCTCTCCACTGCAAGCAATCCCCAAACTCATGAGCGCAACCCATTCAGCCCATTGCTACCTGCTACGCTGAATATTTCATCAGGAATGACAAGATTTTTTTCCTTCTCCCTCCCTCCCAACCCCGCTTTCATATTTGCTCGCTTGACAACTTGTCACTGCCACATCACTGCCACGCTGGCTGTCCTTGAAACCTGACCTCTGCAGCTCTTTGCGCCCAGTGGTCGTGCCGTCCCTGTCTCACTCCAACCATTTCTGACAGGAGACATGCTGATCTCAACAGCAAGCCCTGGCACCTGAGACACACTGGGATTACACAGGTAAATCAGGGTATTCCGTGTTGTCTCCCAGCTAACAACAGAGGGAAAAACATGACATCTTGAACAACAGATCTTACATTCGCATATTCAAAAGATTCATCATGCTTTTACAAGCAGATGGGCAAGATTGTTTCCCCTTGCTCTGAGAGGGCAAATCACACATAAAATAAAATAAAGCAGAGGGAGAAATAAAAGGAGACGTTATCTCAGTTTTAATTTAAACAAAATTAAAGGGTAGGTTACTGAGGAAGATGCTAGATAAAACAATGAAATAAAAATCAAGAAGGTGAACAGAAAGTCTTGTTCCTCCATCTGAAATGGTTTCAATTACGACTTTTATTAGAAGCATCTCAGTTTATTTACCTTCCATATGAATTCTATGTGTCTAATAAGGTCTGTGATTTCATTCCACGATGGCACAATATACTGAAAAGCAGGTATATCTGCAAAGAAAGGTAAGGTTTCCCTTTAAAATGGCATGTTTTTAACTTTTCTTGAAATGTCTGTGTAGAGAAGAACGTGAAGTATTTTGACTGAAATAAATGCTTCCATGGAAAACAGTGAGCCCTGGAGATTATGCCGATTCTTGAAGAACTTCATACTGTTTTAAGCAGGTGACAGTAATGTCATCGCCTGAGCTTTTTGCCTTCCACACTTGCACAACAACAGAAAAACTCAACCAGAAAAAAAAAAAAAAAAAAAGAAAGCTACCCATGCAGATAGCACCTTAGCAGAAGCTACAATTAACTTACACCAAGGTCAGGTGCACTACAGTTACCTCCTGGCCAACACTGCCTTTTACTGAGAAAAAGCCCCAGCAAACACCATGCCTAAAATGAGAAACAGTCTGCATTTAATATATTTCCCTTGCAAGGACTATAAACATCTTGCACAGCCTACATCACAGCCATGCTGGACCATGTAATTTGGTTATTCCCTGCACATCAGTGCTGTTAATTATCCCACAGGATACCATACATGGCATATGATACCGTAAGACCAAATTTAAGAGAAAGAAGATGTCCACGAGGATTGTATTTGAACACATTTACATTTCTCCATCTCTCAGTTATCTTTTGTCATCAGTAAATAGCTATGGAAATCCCCTGGATTCCTTCTTAAAACTATTCCTGCCCTAAGTAATATAACATTATGCTTGGCAATGTTTCAAAGGTTAGTAGTAATTATCTGACCACACTTTAGTTTCAAAATTATTTAAAGAAATAATTCCAAAGCATATTAACAAATGCTCTTTATTTTTCTAAATCTCTACTATGTGATCACTGTCACTGTCATAATCACACACTTTACATTTGATAATGACTTTTAATGAGCACAGGCTGTATAGCATTTCTTCCCTATGCCTCATACTAACATTAGTATTCAATCATAAATTTGAGAGCCTAGTCAAATCCAATAACCCATATTACCTCCTTTGGAAGTTGTACACATTCAGGAGAGAACAGACTCTTTAGGCACTCTTCACTGAAGAAACAAAGGGGGAATGATCACAAGAAACATCTAACCTGGCTGTTTAACCTGTGCATGCTTCAGGCAAAGGAAATTTTCATTTGTCACACCTCAATTGCCTGGATTCATAACATTCCCTGGGTGGCACTTGGTCTAGGTGGGCACTTATCTACCTTCCCAACTCTAGAACCACAGTAAACACTCCTAGTCAGATGGAGAAAATATTTTTCATTTTGGAAAGCTAATGCATTGCTCAGTCTGAATAGGAAGATCCATCACACCCCTACAGGTCTACAGGCTCAGGGATGAGCAAACCTCCAAGCAGTTCCAGATGAGAACCCTACTTTAGATACAACCAGAGTGAGTACACATACATGCAGCTGCAAAATCCCAAGCCTTCACTCAGGAGAGGTAGCCAGCCTTGGGTGAGTTTAGCCAGCCTGAGTAACCTTCCACCTGATCTTTCCTGAAGGAAAATTCATCTTAGGACAGCTCCATTGTTTGCTCCCCTCCTCCACTGCAGGAGGCAGCACTTGGTCAGGTGGTTTATGAGTTCAAGAGAAATTCAGTTACTAACATTTGAGGTTATGAAATGGGAGAAGATATGACAAGAGAGGTGGGTTTTTTTGGTTTTTTTTTTCTTTTGACAAGGTATCCTCTAATAAAGGAGGGGATCCTAACAAAGGAAACCCAGAGCAAATACAATTGAGTAGGCAAGATCCTATTAGCAGATTTTACAGTGCTCTCTGGAAACAGTCCGAAGACAAGTGATCAACTTCCTGAGCTAGGAGAAGTTCATAGCAAGTGAGAACAATCTGAAAAGGGGTCTGTTTATACTTGTGCTCAGAAAAACCTTTTCAAAACAGACAACGCTCACAGCAATCTGCTCCAATTGAAAACTAAAAAAACCCAAACAGACCAAATAAACCATGACAACCTGTATTCTTTCTGAGTGTAATTATCTGTCCAGTGCAGGGCCACTTGAGCAATCTTGCTTTGACTGCATCCACTGAGTGCAAATCAGTAGAAAAACTCAGAGTAACAGAATTCTTGTAGAATTTAACCCTTGCTTGAAAGCCCCAAGGTGCAACTGAATTATCAGTGCGATGTAACTTAGCAACACTTAAGACAGTCATGCTTGAAAACATATGTAAGCAAGCAGCAGAAATGATAGCACTTTTCTTTAAGAGAAATTTATGACATTTGTCACTTCTGTTCTCAAAGCCCATCTGTCTATCAGTGTGCTCTCTGAGCAAATGCAGCTGAATGCTGTCTTCACAGCGTGTCGTGTTGTGCAGATTTAGGAAAACATACGTGCACTTTCAAAGTTCCTGTGCTTTACCAGGCTTCTGCTCCAGCAGAATTTGGAGCCACTCATTTCATATGCCACAGTTATACGAACGAAGCTGCAAATTTTAAGCTTCTTTGTCCAGCAAAAAAAGTGCCTTTATTACCATTTGAATCTGCAAATTGCATGCATAATGTTATGTAAATAAAAGCTAAGGAGGCTAAAGGCTCTGAATTTAAAAAAAAAAAAAAATCAGTCCTTCAGACCCAAGAACACAACTTTTTTAAAATGTTGAAATTCCAGAAGTCACAGACAAAAAACCCCAAGTATATCATATGCCTCAAAATATGATAACAAAAAGGCTGTGGGTAAAATCTAAGTCCTCAAAATAGCACAGCCTCCACCAAAGCAGCTGTAGTGAGTTTCATTTGGCAATGACAAGAACACAAGTANAAAAAAAAAAAAAAAATAAAGCCCCATACACAAGAAAAAACCAAAACAACCAAACAAAAAAACACAAAACAAAAACCAAGGAAACAAAAACAGCGGGGCAGGAGGGAAACAACTAACACCTACATGCTTAAGGAAAAAAAAAACCTGAAGAAGCATCAAGCTATATCTTCAGCCATGAATGAAGTCTTACTCACTAAAGCAAAAAATCCAAAGCAGTGTCATTAGGCTCCATAGCTTCAAATCCTTTTTGTGCTTCAGGAATATGAAACAACATTAAATTTAAAGGTAACTGGAGTCTAGATTTTCCAAACAAATAGAATTTAAAATGAAGAAGAAATGCCAGAGAACTTCTAGCTAATGTATTTTGGAAGGCGATTATAAGATTCTCAAAGCGGGATCCCTGATTATCTCAGGAACTTGGGTTCCAGCAGACTGTTCTGTGTTTCTCTTTGTTTCCACAACAAACTCGCATTTCTCCAGCTTTAACTAATGTTTGACATATTGAGTGCTGATCCCAGATCCTGCCTTTCCCATACCTTTACAATGTTCGTGCCTTTTGCAGCAGATCATAAAGTTCAAGGGCATAAGTAGATGTTCTGTAATTCAGCCATATGATTCATATGAATTCTGCTTTGCTTAACATACTCTGGAGGCCCTCCCCTCCCCAAGAGAAAAAGAGTTCAATTCATAAAATTCTAATAGGTTCATTATGCTCAGAGGCTGAGCCACACTGAGGAGTTGAGAATGGCAGAACTGGATCTGGTTAAGAACACTCACATGTTTGAAAGTCCAGCTTCAGAAATACTGTGACATCAGAGCCATTAGAAAAATATAGATACCTGCATAGTTCTGTCATTTCTCAATGAATAGGTGACATAGGTGCACTACCACATGAGCCTGCATGCATAAAGTCTTGAAAAAAATCTTAATAGCTTTGAAGTTAGTTTTGAAGCCTTCTGCCCAGAGGTCCCACACAGCAGCAGCTGCACAGGCAAGCTTTAATAGCCACGTTAAGCAGAAGTAATTGCAGAAAGTCTGAGCTCCTGACCTGAGTTTTGTGGTAGCAAGTTCAGCCACAGAACCTAGATCCCCCTGCAGCAAAGAGACAAGCTAAACAATTCAGGGTGTGCTGGTTAGCCAGACTCACAATTCTGCCACCACCTTTCTACAGCTCTGTGCAGAAATTGCACACTGGTTTCTGAGTTACAGTTCCACATGCCAAAATCTGTGCACACAAGCATTCGGGCAAAGGTCACTCCCTCACCAAAACACTGCCCCAGTTTCACAGAACAGGCAATTGCAGTCTGCAATGTCTAATGCAGTGCTAAAAAGGAATGCAGGTACCAAACATCCATTGTTCTGCTTGGCAAGCTCTTGCTCCCACTCCTGGCCTCTGCTTCCCTCCTTAAGTTTCTCCCCTGCTCCCTGGGGAAAAAGGGGAAGTGTTTGGTGCTCAAGCCCCTTTCTTTGATCTTATACTTCATTATTCTCACTGTGGCCATTGGTAGAACCTAGAGGTGGGAGTTTGGGACCTCAGAGTCAGACACCCACAGGACACAACCTCAGATACTTTCTCTGCCCTTCGCACTGGGGAATAAAGGTGTGGAAAGTCAGGACCTGCCATGGACAAGTTTCACACACTGCACCCACTCTTAGGAGCTGGGTATGAACATTTTAGGAAGAAAAAAATATTCTCCACAGTACTGCTGGCTTAAACTAGAACCAGACTTCTCAGTGAGAAAATAATATCTTCTTGGACACAATCCAAAGCACACCTAAGTCAATGGAAAAGGTGCCCATAAACAGAAACCAATCACATTTCAGGAAAATCTATTTGCAAAAAGGTGGAAAACGTTTCTGCAAAGTACAATTTACTCTTACCAACTTCTTCCATCAGTTTCAGGCATGTTGATGAGAGGATATTGTTTACCACCAGGAATTACAGAAGCTCTCACATTTAAGGTCACACTCCACTAACATTACAAAAGTATACTTTGGCTGATTTATGCTCTTGTACTCAAAGTTCATTCTATACATTTAGAAACTGAGAAGAAACAAATTTAATTGTGGATTATCTCCACCATAAATTTTTTACAATCCATAAAATACAAAGAAATTAACAAAAATGTATGCAGCAATTTATTTCTTGCACTTCTTGCCTATAAGTGAATTATTATTTTAATAGGTGAACAATCATGCCAGGTTTTTAAGAATACTAAATTTAATTTGTCTATTTAATGTCAACCCATTATTACAATTTATTAGAAAAATCCATGCCAAAATCTGCACTTAGATGACTGCATTAAAATTATATGTACATGATGCAAACCTAAATATTCAAATTCTAAACTAAGATATGTACATACACCTGAATGCTCATTTTCACCACCCCACACCATATGTAGAATGAACTGAAGATACATGTGCACTGACTTCAATCTGTTTCACATTGATCAGTAGCTAAGAATATTTCACTATTGAGATTTATCACATTAATTAGCTCTGAAATTACTCATAGTAATTAAGTATATTGTTCATAAACTCTTTAGAGATTGTTGAAATACTTTTGATGCTACTTAAAGAAAACAAGTATCAAGGGAAAGCATTTTCTAGTAAAAAAAAAAATTGTCTATTAATCATCTTTTCATTCATTTAAGCTCTTCCACCCTTCCATTTGCTCTACCCTGGATAGACTTTCTTCTAACTAGACTTTTTTCTGGAGCCTAACATGACTAAAATGATTTTAAAACCCTTCACGGATTTTGAACTGTGACTTACAGCATGTCACGTTACCACCGTGGTCTTTGAACAATCCTTGTTTATGCATGCAGCAATCCCAACGCAGAGCAAAGCCCTTCTGGAACTCAAACCCCCGTGTCACAACACTCCAAGTCCACAGAATTTCTGCAAAGGATTGCCAGGGATTCTGGATGAACCCAAGACTGCGTGGTGCCACAGGATAAAACATACAAGAGCAGAAATTTAAATTTGCGTGGTTTATTATCAAGCACAAGGGAAGCCTGACTGAACCGAGAAAATCTTTTAGAAAGTGTAAAATCCAACAGTACTGGATATCAGCATGGAGTGTGCCCCCCTCGATGCCCTGTGTTTTTTTTAAGCAGCAGCATGGCTTGAATTTCTCAGGCTTGACATCCCATTGGGCCGGTGCGTCGTGTCCCTTTTTGTCAGCCTGTCACGTCACACGGTGTAACGTGGCACTTCTGTGTAACGGACTGAGACACGTCATGCCAATGACATGTCAGCCTTGTGCATTTCAAAGAGACACAGTTCAATGAAAAACATGGTTTTCTAACTGCCCTGGAGGTTTTAAACCTTAAGAAAAATAAAAAAAGGCTTTTCTTCTCCAGTGATTTTGCCACTGAAAAGCACATGTTTTTTGGTGTTACCCATGTGTAGAAGCAGGTAGCAGATATCTGAATATTTGGACATCTTTATTATTGAATCTTAAATTGCTGATTCAGTTTGATAATTAGGAAAGGTCCAGAGCAAAAAATGCATTCACTGAGTAGCTACTGTCGTTTATTCCCACCAGACTACACATGCAGTGATAAAACTTTTGCATTTAAGATAGGTCTAAATATTCAATTTCCATGACTCACAACTCCATGATTCATTCCCAGAACCTTTAATGGATACACATGCTCCCATGACCGTAATGGCACATTTTGGGTCTACTTAAACACCACACAACAGGTGGGACAGGGGTTTTAAACCTTGCCTATCCTTTATGCTACTTTTAGATTAGCAAGACAAAAGCAGAATTGTTCTGCAGCCCAAAGCACCTTAAGAAGTTTTTCAAAGCATGTTCTGTCAACATCAATTTCATGTACTCCAAACTGGAAAACCAGCCAACTGAGGATAACACCTTCCTCCAATCTCCAGTGCTTACTCCCTCAACTTCCTAAATGCTCAAGGAAATCAGTGACTTCATGGTACACCCTACAATGCTTTTATCTCGTCAACAGTTTTTTGGGTTTTTTTTTTAGTGCTGGGAAGAAGCAAATTAACATCTTAATATGGAAAATGTTATGCCAATACCAAATTAATCAAGTGGATGGCAGCATTTTTGAAGAGTGTTTTTGCTGATTCCAAAGCAGTGATGCTTTCTCAGATGGACTGCTCTCAAATCACACCAACGTCATACAGGAGCAGCACTGAAAAGTGGATGAGGAACAGGGAAGCCACTAATGCTGCTTGCAGAAAAGCAGTGAAACGTGCTCCTGGGCAGGTACCTATCCTCAGCAAATAGATTTGGTGGGCACTGAAGCCAGCTCATGATGAAGTCAATTCGCTTTTTCAGTAAAGGAGCACAGAAGATTTATGATCAAACGTAAATATGCAAGAAGAGAAGGAGGCATCATCTCTAACCACCACCAGTACTGCAGGTCACCTGCCCAGCCAGCACAATTCCTGCTGCTTGCACATATGCAAATGGTTGGAAATAAGGACAAGTTAAGACACCTTGTTTTCCTCAATACAGCCTTCTCCACAGTCCCTAAATGGAAAATGTATCTGATTATGTGATATAATTAATAACATTGCTTACAATAAAAAACAGGTCCTAAGGAAATACACATGTCCTTAAAGTAAACCAAAACCCAAAAAATGTGCAACTTCTATGGCATCATTCTGTCCTGATCTTCCACTCTGGTTTTAACCAGCTAGCAAGACATGAATCAGTGATGAGGACACATTCAAATATGCCAAATATTTAAATGTATCACTGTCACAACCTGCTGTGTGCCTCAGTATTATCCCTGTTTGGGGGGGTATTCCCACAACCTACCAGGTGTTTGTGAAATCCCTAAATATAACCATGGAGGGAGAGCTCAGACAGTGTGCAGCAGTCAGAAGCTTTGCTGCCACCAGCACTGAACCCCTTCTCACCCTGCAGGTGTTCCGAGATACACACACACATCCAAAGAAGCAAATATCTGCTTATGCAGTAAACGTACTAAAGACATCAGTGGGCAGGTCTTTGCACTCACAGAGGACTCGAGGTGACAAATACCTACTTACATCCCTATACTAGTCACTTGTATTGCCTGCATACTAGAGCTGCTTTAAGAATAATAAATAAATTAAACATTTGTTTCCCCAGAAAAGGAACACAACATTACTACCCTTGTGATAAAAACAATCATCAGGCAGCAGCTTTGGGTGGCCTGATTAGTTACAAACCAATACTAAACTCTTTGGCAAAATTAGTTTTATTTCATAATGCAGAACTTACCCAAAAGTTAGCAGAACTTGTCCAAAAATTACTTTTGTTGTACTACTTCCATACCCTCACAAAATTTTCAGATATGACCACAACTATCCTAAAAGAAAGGTAAGATAAAAGGATTTCAGCCTTTAGAATGGATGTGTCACTAAATATCTTTTTTTAAAAATAATGGGGCTGGTTGAAAACATGGTGACAGATAGTAAAAATAAAGATAATAAAAATGATAGTAAAAATAAAGATAGTAAAAATAAAATAATATTCTTCATTATAAAGCAGCTTTGTATGATAAAATATTTTCTTGTCAATAATAAAAAAAATAATTGGAATTTTATAATTTTATTCTGCAGTTTAAATTTACTTCCAGTAGGTACAATGTGAGATTACCTTCCTTGGAGGGTTAATCCCATTCTGGGAAACACAAAACACTTCCAATGGAATTTTTCAGTGCTAGAAATATAGTAATTTTAATTTTTTTTAAATGCACAGTAAAACTCATAGTGTAAATGTATAATACACTGCTTCAGCACACACTCACTCACAAAGCCGTAACCAAAACCAGCAGAAAGTGTTCCATTAAATTTCATGGTTTATAAATGGCTGAAATTTAAAGAAAATAAAGGTAAACCTAAATTTACATTAGCATCTATCATTACACAACTGCTCCTGCTTTTAACCACCAGCCCTGAACTGCTCTCTCACATGTTACCCCTCTTCTCCAGCCCACACATCCCTCAAACCTGCAGGCAGCCCAGCAGGAGTAGCCAAGGAGGCAGAGCTGGCCACAGATCAGGAATAGGAGACAATGTTTTATTCTTCTCCTTTCACTAAAGTAAGGCTCACACACAGTTCTGCATTTCTATGTGATACAGCAACAAGCAGGTGTCCTGAAATACCCAGTTTCTACACATCTGCACAGAAATGTACCCTCTCTGCAGCACAGTGCATTGAAATGGGTTATGAGATGCCAGAAGCTGTCAAGAGAAACAAAGAATTCTCTAAAGTCTCTTAGAGATGAGAATGAGATTAAAATAGGGTTTTTTCTTGTGTATTGATACCTTTGGATCTAGTGGGAGGGTTTTTTTATTATTCACTATCAAAAAAACTATTTTTAACATTTATGTGACTACCTTGAAGATTTTTCATTTTGTGATTATGAGAAAAGAGTAAAAATTATTGCTACTGAAGATCAAAAGGACCAGCTGTCTCCAAGGATAACTGTGGATATTTCAATAGATGAGTCTGCCTGAAGGACATCGTTTTAGACAACCCACTACATTGCCTCTCTAAAATACAAAACTGGTCTAAAACTTTACATCCTCAAAATCTATCATGCTTCTTTTTCTCTTTGGAGAGCGATGCTTATCTAACAGCTGCCAGTTCTCATATTTCCATCTATAATTGAGAGCAACATCTCTGACACCTAACGTGGACTGGAAACAAAATCAAGGACCATTGAGCATAAATAATTCCAATAGATAGAGGATAAGTAATTCTGTTGGAGAAGAACTGAAATCAACTATCTGATTTTTTAAACTTGGTTCTTTTGTTTCTTATGTGGCAAGAAAAAACGTGCGACTGTAGTGAGCCTACACCAAAAATTTCACTGTACTCCAGAATCCAATGCAAATCTTGCATGAAAACACAAGACCTTCATATTTCCGAGTTCTGCTTCCACCTGTTAAATTCTCATGCTTATGAGGTAACATTTAAAGACTCACAGAATGATATTTGACCATCAGGTAAGCCAAAGTAAACGCATGATAACCCCACCATTTCTTTGGCATTATTTTAAATTTATTATTAGCTTTAATAATGTAATTCCAGTGAGATGTCACTGCCATTTCCAGTAGACAGCTTTAAAGTCAACCATCCCTGTTTCTTCTCAGCTCAGAAGTGTGGTTCTAGAGGCAAACCAGGAGCTGAGGGGCACTTGGCCTGGTGTCCTCTCAATGTGTAGATCCCCTTTTCCAAGGAGTCCTGAGCAATTCCTGACCCATCCTTCCCTCCTCTCATCAGCCAACCCCCATGTGCCAAGTCACAGAGGTTTCCTTGCTGGAGCTCTCATTTCCACCAGGACAGTCCTCATTGTGCTCCAGCTAGGAACCAACTCATTCTCCTTCCCTCCCATGAGCTTTTAGCAAGCCACTGCTATATTTACTTTTCTATTCTCAATTCCAGAGATGCTATTTAGGGCCTGGTAAGTACCTTACACTCCTTTGAAAATTGCCTTTATAATATTAGTACCAGTTTTGTTGCAGCTTCTTGATGGCAGCAAGGCAAAGCAGCACATTAGTGGAGAAGGGGGAGGCCTTGATTCATGGCTACCCCAATCCCCTAAATAACTACTCTCAAAGAGATTTTGACCTCTGATCAAATGTCATGGGATTTTCAAAGCCATGGACCTGCTTTTACAAGCCCCAGCCCAATTCAATTCTTACACTGTGCTTAATAAGATCTGCAGCCCTTCTTTGGTCATAAAGTACTTGATTGTGGCCTTTTTTCTTGATGCTGAGATGGATGAAGTGTTTTTAGTATGATAGAAGCACAAATACAAATCTAAAAGAGAAAACCCTCAATCTTCTTCTTATAGTTGAGTAACCATTAACCTTTCCTCCTCTTCTCCCCAAAATACCAATTTGTATATAAAAACAAGCTCCAGGACTTAGACCTTGGGTGGCAGTTTTAAGTCTAAAATCAATTTTTGAATTATAAACCCCCTGAAAATAGGGGTTTATAATGGAACCACTGACAGACCCTTAACTACAGCGGCGCTAGCGGGCACCACTATAATATAAGAATAAAACTAAATTACATCACTTGTCATCATTAAGAAAAATTTTCATCTCAGTTCTTCATTTGAAAAGCACTATAGTTAATGAATGATTACTGAGCCATGACACCTAAATGACTAAAATATAGGAATTATACTGAGGTCAACTCAAGTATTTTTTAAACCATGAAATTAAAGGATCTATTCACTGTGCTATAGGATACCAGTCCTGGCTGTTATGCTCCCTTGCAACACTGACTTTGAGCATAAGGGAATGGTATGTATTTCCACACTGGAGATAAGGGCCCCATACAAATTTAAGAGGTGAACACATGATTGCTCAAGAGTGACCAAGTGTGGGGTTCTTCTCTGGGTTCATACGTGTTTCCTTCAACACCTGTTTTCTTTATGCTCTTCTGCAGGTAACAAACTTGAGAAGGAAGACTATTTTATGGCAATAGAAGGCAGAAACTACTTCTTTGAAAAATGATATTTAATTATTCAACAGAAAGTCCAGTAAGTTAAATTTAGTACACGTTTAAGTACATCAGATACTTTCACCAAGACACTTAAAAAGAAAGGCATTTTAAGGAGAGCTGACAGTACTGTACTATCTTGCAGTGCTCAGACAGTGCTTAACCACATCCCTTATATATTTTGTGATCTCGAATTAAGAACAAAAAAGGCTTATTATCCACGTGCTTGGACATTTTAAAGGTAAATAGAACCACCCATTAAAAAAAAATACATAGAAAAGTCAACACTGCTTGCATATGCATGGTTTTCTAATTTGAAGCCATTTTATTCCTCCTTTCAACTAGGAAAATGGAGATGCTCATGAGATCCAGAATTATTTCAATTGCTCATACAGCACAAAGAAATGAAAGGGACCAGGTAAAGACACAAAACAATAGAAAAGGAGGCAATTTTCATCACTGCCATGCCAAGATGCTACTTCTGTGATACCTCCCCAGTGCACCTACTTTGCTCACGTTCTCACAGCACTGAACCTGAGCCCTGCTGATCATGAAGATTTGTCTAACACTTGAAAATATGCCAAAATTATGAACAAAGCATGCAGTGCCTATGAGATTATAGCTCTAGGGAAATGTTGTCAGTCCTCCTCCTTAATCCCAGAAGCCACATTTACCCAATGTTTCACTGAGCTTCAGGTAAATGAGGATGACTGAATAACTTCAGATTCTCAAATGCTTCAAGCACAAGCAGTAGTAGCAGTATTTATTGTTTTAACCTCAATTCTTTCACTTTTTTTGTGGGGAAAGGGCAGGGAGATACACACAGGACTGGCAGGTATGGAGGGAGGACAGCACACAAGCAGAAAAAAGCTATCCAGGGAATAGTGACTGAACAACTGCATTTATTCCTGTTTTCCATATCAAATTTTAAATGCACACATTTCCCAGTAAAGGATTTCAAAACGCTACTTTAAGAATATTTTGTTTCCCAATGAGGAAAACTCTTACTAGGTGTTGGAGCTGATGGAAGTATAAGCAGAAGTGAAGGCTACCAAATTGAAAACGATGAATGTAGACTGCATGTTAATTGTCACCGAGCTAGTTTGCTCATGTTGGTCACATGGCTAGTGACAGTCAGATGTTGATGGAGTCTGACCTGTTCTAAAAAGCTGGCATTTTCAAAAAAATTAGATAGAAGCTATCTCTGCAGTCTGTGGAAAAAGGAAAAGGGGAGAAAGGGGCTCCTGACAGCTCAAGCAGAGGAGGAAAATTAGAAAGGAAAGCCAGTACCACTACCATATGGGCTCATAGCTCATCAGGACAGCTGGCAAGAAACATTGCTCTTCTCTTCTTTACTTCCAGGGCTGTGATACATTTCTTTATATGGCTATCAATAATGCTGAATGATTAATGCTAATGATTTATGTTAATTTCATTATAAGCTTTATTTGTTGCCCAGTGTTGAATTAAGCCTGTCAAACCATCCTTTTCCACGTTGCTAAAGATTCTTAAAATGCAGAGCTAAATATAACATCTGATCATTAATATGTTAATACACCTGTTTCATATATAGACCAGGAAAACAAGAAAGTGGCTATTTTAAGATTATTCTGAGAGCAGTGGTTCAGGAATCTCACATCTACTTACTGCCAATTACTTACAGGAGAAAGTGACATTTAACATTTTCTTCCTGCAACTCTTAAAAAAACAGCACAAATATTATCCTCTGAAACCAGATTGCAAAACACCATATCACCATTCTTTAAACAGCAAATAATACACGTGTACCTTCTAGTGAGCAATCCAGCCCCTGCTGAGACACCCATTTTCTACCATTCCATAGAAAGTTACCCCTGGTTTTTCAAAATAAGTAGGAAGAGAGCAATATTCACAGGACAGTATTTAACTATGTTAAATCTATCCCTGGATCTACCCAGAAATACCTCTTCCAGCTCAGACTGTCTTTCCCTTTGTGCTCTTCTACATTTTATGCAGGAAAACTGTCATCCCCTAACTCTTCCTTTATTGTTCTCAGGCCAACATTCCAGAAATTCTAATCCCACTCCATCTTTTCCTTGGAGTCTATTTCAGTTAAAACGAGCTCATTTCACTGTCCCAGAAATCCAGACACAAGCCCCACCCCAGAGTACCCACAAGGTGCTAAATCACCCCTGGAAAATTTCCCCTGCAGGCAGGGACCAACCTAATCCTGCTATGGACAGAGGCAATCTTCCCCATCCCAGCAGGGACAGCAGCACTCACAACAGCCCCAGGAGCTCCTGGCACAGGAGGAGCTGTCACACATGGCAAGGGGTGACAGACACCCTTCCCCACGTGCCCAGCAAGTAACACCTGCACTGCACCCCAGGACACCTCCAGAGACCAGGGGCATTTAAGCCAACACCATCCTTTTCCTCATGGCATGAAGTCAGAGTCACAACACAGGGGAAGAGGGAGAGAAACTTTTTTTTTCCCCCCATTCTAAGGCTCTAAAATATTTTTCAAAGTTGAAGCATGTCAGGTATAATTTTTCACTGTATTTTTCCTGCCATATCTATTACAGTACTACCTTTGACTGTGCAAGGTCTCCCTGTACAAGGGCTGAAAATCACTTCTAAAATAACATTTTCTGGTCCTTAAATTTGGCTGGGTTTTTCACATAAAAGTTAACCCACAATGTTTAAATTATTGCTTTACTTACATATTTATTAGTAAATTTCTCTCATAAACAGGTTGAAATAAAGACACTATCTATAAAAAATTCTTTTAATTCAGTCTACACAACACAATGCTGTATGATTTTCACATTTAGACTTGTTTGTTCCTCTGAGGCTAGACAAAAGAGAAGAGTTGGGTGACTACAACTATTTAAATGGAAAATGTCCTTCATTTAAGTGGATATGCAGGACCTTACACTTGAGCAAACGTGATACGGAATTTGAGAGAAAAGAAAAAAGATTTTGCAAAAATTAACACAGAATTTTGACCTAAATACTAGGAATTGAAATCTGAGCTCTTGTAAAGTTCTAGATGTTTGCCTGAAGCTTCATTGACTTTAGAGCCTGCACTTGATGTTCTTGTTTCTATATATCTTTCATTAAATTTCCTGGGTTTTTAAAGGAGGGCAAGTTTGGGGGGAGCACAGGAGGGATTGCTCTCCTAGGAACCTGTCTGACCTACTGTACAGAGATCCTGATATAAAACACCTAGACTACAGTTTTATGAGATCCAAACCCTGCCAACCCCAAAGCCACAAAGTACAAGTCTATATATGCTGTGTTCATAGACCTTAATTACAAAACTTAAGAAAAATACATTTAAATTCTTAACAGCTCAAGATTTTTTTTATTTTTTTCTCTTTTGAAATCTTCTACTTGCAGCACTAAAATGACAGTGTATCAGTTTTGTACAAAAAGGGAAATATTGTATTTGTTTCTCCTCCTTTTTATGATGAAACTACATTTCTACCAGTTGGTCTGGGCTATACAGCTAACAAATGTCAAAACATATGGACCAAACCATTTATCAAATAATCTACTCTGAATAGATAGGCACTATCAGCAATCTGGTATTGATCTTTACAGGCTACTCTATTGTTCATCTGAGCATCCACAATGCCAGCAAGAATTAATGAAAGAAGCAAAACAATGCATACCAAGCACATAACTTTTTTTACTCTTTTTTTCTGCTTTAAGTTTGGTAAAATTTATGTAGTTATCAGAAATACATTACTACAAACAAGTATGCAGGCAGGATAGGATATGTGATGGAAATATCACCTCCCAAGCATTAACTTCTGCAGACTTCCAGTATATTTACTCCTAGACTAGTGTAGCCTACTTACAGTTAAGATCTAGCATGATAAATTCCTTGCAGCATTACCCTGGCATTCACTAGAGCTGAGACTGAGATGGCACTTTCATTAAAAGCTCTATTTCAGGGCATGTTTAATGTCTTGGACATTTCAAATTGCATCTGGCTGAATCTTGGCATACAGCTTGTCAGTCCAGATGCACAGTTTTTGTTTGTTTTTCTTACAGAAAATCGTTTAAATTGGTTGTGGCACCCATGAGTTCCATTGTGACTAAAAATATTAAACATTAGTGCTTGGGGAACAGGTTTTTTAAAATGAAAACACAAGCACTTACTTCTTTTTTCAAATTTACCTATATGCTTGCTCCCACGCTGCCTTCCATGAGCTCTGCAAAAACCCACAGGTCAACACAGAATTCTCCTTCCAATTCTTATTTGAAATGCTCTGCTAAGGAGAGGCTATTTCATACACTATGTTTTGATTTAGATTGCTAAGATTTGAGATTATCAACCCACAATACAAAATTTAGATATTGACGTTACTGCTGCTTTCTATTCACTGGCTGCTGTCTGAGCAGCACAGCAGGGGAGGTGGGATAGAGAGCAAAAAAGCTGTGACCAGACCTACAGCCAACAATTACACCCAGTGAACCTCCTTCCAAACTAGTACAGCAAAACACAGCCAGCACCTACACAGCACAAAGCAACCATAACGTGCAAGAAATCCAGTCTTTTTTGCAGAGCCCAGAAATTTAGGTCTGTTTCCTCAACCTCTGCCCCATCTAATCAAAATTCATCTTCCACCTCCTGATTCTTACATTCCTCCCCTAGTATAATAAATACCCCCAGGTATTTATTAGATGGTCATGGAGAAATTTTACCATGGAGAAATGTGGGGTAGAAATATGAAGAAGCAAGAGGAAGTCACGCAGCAAACATGCCTGGAACTCAAAATCACTGGTCTGGACACTGTCAATACAATTTGTAGATTGGAGGATGTTCTTTCCTGAGGTCCTGCTCAAACAAACAACTCTGTAACAGCACTAATCTTGTTGACACGTTTACATTAAAGAATCCATCATGTTGTTATTACGTATGAATGTTCCTCACCACAAGCTTCCAAGTTTGACAAGCTCAATTCCACAAAGCACATAGATGTTTGGGAAATAGCCAGGTGCTCGGAAGCATTCTCCTATGAACTGGAGGATAATGGCAAGTCTGAGGAATAAAACAAAATATGATATTACTATTGACAGGGCCACTGCTAACACACTGTTTTCTGAGGATCGTGCATTTCTGAAATGTTTCCTGTTAATTAGCTACAGGATACTTATGAGTTGCAGGTTTTGCCCAAGTTCTGTTTAAGATCTAACTAATTTTCAGTGATTAGCATTAAGTTTAAGTATGTCAGCATTTCCATTATAAACCCCATTCTCAGGGGTTTATTAAATTATTGGAAAAAAATTATTCTGAGGTAGAACTCAATACTTAGGGGTAAATTTTCAAAGTGCAGCGTGCAGTTTTAGCTCCTGATCTCTGAACAAAGTCAGTAAGAAGCTGCAGAGCTGCACCCCTAGTCAATGCTTTGAAATTTTACTTCAAAGTCTCACCCCAGGAACAAATTCTGTCACACATACACAAAAATCAATTTGACCTCTTTAAATCTGAAGAATGCCTACTATTCATGTACTGTAGCTGTTAATCACAAAAATTTGCACCATTTCCTGAATCTGCCCAGCCAATCGTAAGCTTTTGGGAAAGGGAAGAAGGCTCAGAAAGGTTATAAATACTATAAGGGCAAAAAAAATATTGTTGCTTTAATCAAAAGCATAAGCAGGGTAATTACAGACTGCCATGTTTCCAGCCAGCTCTATACACAAAAAAGGTAAAAAAGTAGCAGTGCATTTGTTTAGACATCAACATGACTCTACTCAATTGAGCTTATTAAATGCAACATCAATAACCAAGAAAGATGATCCCTTTCTACTGCCAAGAAAATGACCAGGAAAATGACTCTAACCCAGTAAAATGGTAGACATCTTACACTGAAAGATTTGAAGGGGAATGCGTTGAATATAAAGATGACTAGTGTTGTGGCATTGAAGAAAAAACATAATTTTTCATTGATGTAAGGCAGCAGAGCTGGAAAGAACACAAATACAACAGTAGATCCATTAACCACACGACAAGAAATAGTGTTCACATCGACTTACTAAACTGTTTTTGATTCTTTAGTACCAACACGCAGAACAATCCTTACATTATGTTGCCAAGGAAAACCTAGAATGCATTTATTTCATAATGCAGCTTTCTTCCATTATCATAATAGAGCCATCAGAGTTGTTGCAAACACTGTATGGCCTCAAACACCTAAACACAGCCGTTAAATTGGACATTTTTTAAGAGGAGGACATTTTAAGCCTCCCTAGAGAATTGTGTTGCCTGGCAAACTCTCAGCAGGAACCATCTATTACTGTAAAACCTTGCTTACATGTGAGGGAGGAGGAAATGATCTCAGCTAACAAAGAGGGCATGTTTGGAACCATGACCAGAGAAGGAAGGTTACTCCAAGGCCATTAAAGTTAACACCATGCACTGACATAGGACCTCAGGTGGGTTTTAAGCTGAGTTGTTGGGTTTGGGAAGCTTATATCCATGCTTGGCAAGAGATTTCTGTCTTCTATGATGGCAAATTACAGCTTAACTTCTATTTTGATCTTGAAGCCCCATCTCACCTACTCTCAGAACTTCAGCTTTGAGCCCAAGAGTTCAAGGTTGCATTGCAGAAGGAAAATACAAGACAGTAGAGCACCTAAGACACTCAAAGCTTTGCAAAGTATTCCTCTCTCTAAATACAAAGGGTGCAAAACCAGACTTTTCTAATCACTGCTGTGCTTATTGATCACAGCAGCAAGTCAGAGACAGACACTTTATGATTTTTGGCTGAAAATCAGGAATAACTCCTTTAGGTTCTATGTTGTACTGTCCATGCTCAATAAGTCTCTAGTCTGAGGTGTCATTAATGGTACCAACACAGTGGTTACACAGCTGAAATATCACATGGTGCTACCCTGCCAATTACTTGCTCATCTATTAGAAAGAGCTCAGGAGGACTAACCAGCAGTTAAAGCTATGTCATATCCTTTTAATTTAAAGTATCATTCATTTCATGATGGTTTGTTTACATGTGTAATAAAACTGAGAAGCACAGAGACACCTTTCTTTTGCCCAGCTCTTTATATCAAAAAAAGGTTTGAGACATTAAATAAAATTATTCGTGGTGGGTTAAAATATGGCACTTGCATTGATCAGTGTTCCAGCTTTTCAGTAAGTGTTTTTTCTTCTCATCTTGGCTACATTTTAGGATTCATAAAACCTGACAATCAATTCTCCTCCAAATGAGTAATAAAAATCTCTTTTAATTTCACCTAAACAGTATTTGCACCAATATGCTGTTTGCACTGAATCTTCATAACCAGTATCACATTATCTTAGTGCAATTTGCACACATAATTCCATGTGAAAAGTGTGGCATGGCAAATCACATTATCACATGCAGTTCACAATTAACTCTATTAATGCTGACCTGTCAGCAGTCCAGCATCTCACTGTTTGCCAGAAATGGTAAATTAGTTACCAGAACCATTAATTATGGTCTCTTGAAAAAACAGAATTATCTAACAATGAGAAATATGGTTTTTGTTAAGAATTTAATATTTTTTTAGAATTCATCAGAAGTCATTTTTCCTTCCTGTCAACATTATCTTCATCCCAACAGTTTGCTGCACACTTCTGCAATGTCAGAGCCTAATTAAACAAAAACATCTTTTCATTTGGGACTGAATGGGTTTTATGCCACCTCACACCAGTCACTCCCAGCTAACTCAGCTGTAGATTCTGGATCAACAGCTTCTCCACCAGCTCAGTAGTAAGAGGACCAGAGACACCCTCACAGACCTCTGAGCTGCAGAACTCAGATTGAGATTGAGCAGCATCTGTACCAGACTAAGAGAGCATTATTTTATTTACCCTTAACATAAATATGCCCCAAAGCAATGCATACACACACATTCCCTCAGTGTCCATACACAGCACCTCTGTGGGAAAACACCAACATCATCACTTCAAAAACAGTACCAGTATCACAGTACACATGTTTAAAGTTTGGCATATATATTTTTAGATTAACAAGACTTGTTATGACAACATCTGAAGCACAACTTCCATTTGTAAAACTACCTAGCACCACTATAAATATATATATATATATGTAGGCACAATATTCATTTGACAGCATGGAGTAAGGATGGGGATGGTGTGGCTAAGAGCCTACTAAAGTAGGCTTGGCAGTTTGTTGTAGAAAATATTATACATTCAGTCCTTAGGAGCAGAATTCCAACGTCAATCCTGAAGTACAGCTGAAAGAGGGAGCAGGTGCTCTCGACAGCCCTTAGCTGGGAGAAGCACACACTCCTAGCTCAGATTACTTATCCTTGTGCTTGTATTGTACCAACAGCAGCAACATGGGATCAGACACAGTGTGGTGGGTAATTTACAGTTTAAAAAGTACAGGGGACAGAACCATGACCATAATAACGAGAAAAAAAAAAAAAAAACATTGTAAGACAGGATTTTATGGTTTACTATTCAGCAAAAGAGGCAAAGCAAAAATCTCTTACAGAAGCTCTGAATTCAGCAAGTACATTGGATGAAGCTTGTGTGCAAGCTTATCCAGTCCACTGAGAGCTCCACCAGCAATTGTCTTTTCCAGGCTCCTGGAAAATACCAGAGCTGCTGCACATCTTTCCATTCTACTCTGCCATTCCTGGGAAAACTTATTCCCTCATAATCCCTCCCAGCCACACTAATCCTTAGTGTTCTGATACACTGACCAGCTCTGTTTTCTGGAGCCAGTCACTACTTCTGTGGCTTTCTGCTGGAAATCAGATCATGAGCCCTGAACAAAGAAAGGCTCTGGAGGCACTACACCCTCTCCTTGTGCAGTTTTAAGAAGAAAAGTCACACCTGTAATGCATGAAGCAGAAATATTCCTCGACTGGTGTTTTAGGTAGAGCACTGTACCATCTTCTATACAGGACAAAAAGAATGCAGTCTCCTCCAAATGGAAATCTCTAGTCCTTGACAATTTCTTAATCTGCAGAAATGGAAGAGACAACCCCATACAGGGCAGGGGAATAGGGGCAGAGAAAGGGGGGGGAAAAAAGGCTACATAAATAATAGGGCCAGTGACTCTCAAAGGGATAACAGACATACCCTGCTGAAGGCAAAGAAAGCTTCACTGAGGTTTTCCAAATAATTGACAAGAAGGTTTTCATTCCCTCGTCATCTAACTTCTCAGACTGGGTGGAAAAAATAGCTGGGTTTATACTCAGTCTTTTTCAGCTGTGGCCCAAGAACAGGTTGGGAGATAATATCAGACAAATGCAGTACTACTTTCTGTAACTAGGATTTCACAAAATGCAACCTGGCCTCAAAATATGTGGAAGGACTTAATATTTCAAAAAACTATGAGGTCTGTTCGGCTGACAACACACTTCCAACCAAACCTCTGCTATACAATATTTACAATCCAAATCCCATGCTTAAAAACTTCCTGGGCACTTCTTTGTACTCTGAGCTATCACTGACCATCATGTCCCTCCCAAAAATTAACCTGTTTATGGACAAGACCAGGGCTAATTCCATTATCTTTTATTATCTATTTTATTCTCTATAATGATCTTAATTTATTTATTATTACTTTGGCAGCCATTTCAGACATTATTTTACATATCTTCAATAAACTGGAGGCAAGCCAATTCTAAAACTAAGTAAATTGACAACAGGCAATATAGGCAATGTTTTTTAAATGCTATAAAGATATGTTTTGGAAGAGTTGATGATCCAAGTATGCATATCAGCAAATAATATTCTCATTAATTTCCTCATGATGGAAGACAAAAAACACACTTTTGCAGTGGGAGAGCATTTTTAAGTTATATAACCAAAAGGCTAAAGGATCAAGCACCAAATTTTCTTGTAAGAAAAATTAACCAAGTATTTTACTTTCAGGCTCTGGGGCTGACCCAGCTGTCAGGAGAGGGCAGTATATTCTGAGTTTTTACTCAGCACTATTCAAGTCCCCTTTACACAGATCTCACACAAAGCCAAATGTGTGTGATGGAAATACAAAAAAACAGTTCACAAATCTAAAAAAATACATGGACACAAGTTGGAAAGGTCTGTGGGGGCTGTGGACTCTCTATACTTCTCAGGACCTGGTACAACCATAAAAGAAATCCCTTTCCTTGCACTCTTCGTGTCACCACCCACTCTTTATTTTCATTGGGCATTTAACATTGTCTTGCACATACAATTTTGTTAAATGTGCCCTCGGTTCTGATATAAATACCACACTATTAACAGCTCCTTATGGTTTGATTGAACAAATCCTGTTCCACTGATTAGAAGTCGTCTGTATTACACAGGTTTTTCTTAGATTTGTTTCACTAAATCCAGGCTATAACAGCTTCTCTCACTCTTTCAATTCGCAGTGCTTGATACTGCCTCATCAGCCTCTTAAAGGTTCTCCTCCTTCTAATCAAACCCCTAGAGGCACTTCAGCAGCTAACCTGGGTGATTACAGGCATTGCTGTTGTAATTTTCTAAATTGTAAACGCTTTTTCTTAGTCATCAGTTTCAATTGTGTAAAGTTGCCCAACTGTAATGGAAGTTGCATGCAGAAATATTGTTGAAAATTTAATTTGCATGCAAATCTGCCCACTTGCCATCCTTTATTGCAAAGTGTTAATGCAGTCACACAGTGCTGCACTCATGGATTACCAGGATTTCCAAGCAGGCACTATGACTACAACCACTTGAATGTACCAGCCTGCCTTGCCCCACAAACATTCTCATTTAGGTTCACCACCCACGGGCTCGTGCTTGCACACATGCATTTTCAAAAGTACACTGTTGACTGTATGCTCTTACATTTAGTCCCACCCACAGTAGCTACAAAATTACTTTCAAGCACTGCAGCTGTACCAACACTAAAGCACATATTTTAAATGTTAACATTTTTTACTTCACTGGCCTCCCTTCCCTTTATTCTCTCACTATAAAAGAAACAAAAAAACCAAAAAAAAGAACAAAAAAAACCAAACAAACAAAACAAAACAAAACACAAAATCACAAAACCCAACCCCACAATCTCTGGCACTTTCCAGTGGGATTCATCCTAATCCTTAATACCTGTCAGAGGTGTTTCCTCTGCTCCCCTCACGCCTGCATTCAGCCAGACACGGAAAGGCAGGCAGCTGCACCCTGATCACTGCAGGCTCCATCAGCAGGTGCCTGTCATTATCACCTACCAGCTTCCACTGTGATTTATTGAATTAAGCAGTTGTAGCTGTAGGTAATTAAGGAGTACCACTCTGATGTGACTAATAATCACCACACAACTCCTGTTACACTAGGAAAAAAAGTCTCTTCCCTCCTCACTTCTTAAGATTTGCTCAACACAAACAGCTGACTTGCTGCTTCTTTTAATTCCATATTGCACACTTGCAACACTCTGGATCCAAATTTGTTGCAGTCATTTTTGACGTAGCACCTGTAGACAATGCAGCTACATTCTAAGAAAATAAAAAATGTACACATACTTATTCACAAGTAAAAATAATTCCCAACTTCGAGACAACTTCATTTTTGTTTCTGAAAATGTTGGTCTGTCATTTTTACTAATCCAAATGCCCAGAAGTGCATTCCAACCTTTGGCATCTTTATACCATAGGAAGTACAAACTCATCTCCTGTGCATGGACACTCACTGCAGTAACTTCTTCCAAAACCTGACTGAAAAAAAGCACAAATGGGAAAGAATCACATGCTTAACATTTGTCTCTGTGGGTCTTCAATCTAATGAGGGAGTGCTCCAACCTACTCTAAATTCCCTCTGCAGAATCCTCTTTTCTTTAGAGAGAAAATATCCCCACCTCAGTGAATAAGAACTGCATGACAAAATGAAAGATAATCCAGACACCCACTTCAGAAAAAAAAAAATAAACTTAGACGTAAGATCTATTAACTTCATGGAAAGGAAAACACTTGTTCTAATGAACCAATAAGCATATTGTAAACATTTCATACCTGTTTTGAAAGCTGAAACAGAAGGGTCATTGCTAACAAAATACATGCACTCATTCTTCCACTGCACCCTAGGAAAGTGTTTACATGGTTCATTAGCTTTTGATGCCAAAAAAAGGCACTTCTAGTAATTCAGTAACATATAAGAGAAAGACCTTTTCAGAAACCATTCGTACATTCCAGATTTTCTTGGAATTACAAAGATGTAACAACACACTCAATTATGTTTTGGGTTGTTGGGACTTTTTTTTTTTATGTTTACCACGAAGATTTACAGGCTCATTCATTAAATCACAGGATACAAGACACTGGAAATGGAACAGGTCACTAAGGGTCAAGTATTATTTTTATACATAACTCAAGCACTGTCCCTGGAGTAGGCCTGAATGATATGTGAAACAGCCCAGTAATGAGTGTTATCACTTAATTTGGCATTCTTATTTGAAATTCCCTTCAAAGCCTCTCTCTGTGTTGAAATAGCCCAAAATGTCTTTGAAACATTCTATTACTACTATAATAAGCAATTTCAGAACAGAAGAAAATTGTACTTTTCTTTCTGATAAGTTTGCACTAATTGAGATACTGAAAGAAATTTTGGAGCACCAGAAAAGAGAAAAATCAGTAAATATTTTAGCTTCCACAGAGATGCAAGGCAAGGCAGTTCAATTTTATAACTTGGACCTATACCTAACTGGATTTGCAAGTTTAAAGAAACACTGCAATTCTGGTTTTTTACAGTGCTCCTTTAACTGAATACACACACTGAGAAAAAAATCTTAAAAAGAAAATAAAGACTGAAAATTTCACTGGACTTCTGCTTCTCATTTCATGGCAAAATTCCATTGCTAGAAGGAAAACAATATTTACTGTTCTGACATACCTGGCCTTCAACCATAGAACTGAGCTGGGACTGCAGAACTAGAGCTGACCAAAGACTAACAGAATAGTGTCTCAGAGTCCTGCAATACTGTTTGTTTCATTTTTAAAGTCCTTATTCAAAACAACAACACACATCCCCAGTGCATCATTATGTCATGCATTAACTCCATTTACTCAGAGGAGCTGTTCCACCTCTCCCCTGCTCTCAGACAGAGGTCACTCCCATCAAAGAAGGCAGGAGTACATTTTACAAATCTTCAGTGCATTAAGGCACAAAGAAAAGAGTATGAGCATATAGATTTACTTCAACTCCTTTGAACACAGCAAGAAGTACAGCTATAAGGGAGTAAGCTTAAAGCAATTGATAAATTATTAGGAGAGAGATAGAAAATTGTCTTTGACAGCAGTTTTCCAGTGACATTAATTTTCAGATTCTTTGCACTTCTGGTCGCAGTGTCCAGTCTGGCTCCAAGCCCACGGCTACCCTAACTCAGCAAAGCAAACTTTACAAACTGGCTACCTATTCCTGCTTCCCATCAGTGAGCTGGTCATAGAAGATGTTAATTATTTATTATTATTTAAGGTCAAACTTTCTCAGCCAGTCCCAGTTCAGTTGTTAAGTACAGGCTATACTGTGCACTGGGTGTGGTTTGAACCTGATTTTTGTTAACACCTGCTTTAAAAAATTTTAAAAACTTTTCTTTAGTGAATTACAATTAAAGATTTGTTGTACTTAAACACTTTAGCACGTCACACTAACCTGTATGCCCCCCACATAAAACAGAATACATATTAAAGCACAGTTCCAGCATACCTTACAATTTGGTGTTAGAAGGAACTTCACATAAAATAAAGACAGCTCCTCAGGCCTTTCCTCCACTAGAATAAAATCACCATGCCATCTTTCCAGAGCAGAGTTCTCAAGATCTATCTGCTGTTCTAACACAGCAGTAATTGCCAAGCACCTCCAATCTAGGCTTCAAGCAAAATGATTCTGAGCAGCTGCACATCCCTTCTCAGGATGTCAGCACTGGCCAGCCTCCTCCATTGCCTTCCTGTGCATTTTATCTGTGCCTTTATCTTTTCCTCCCTTTATTTTGCTTTATCTATTTTCGACAATAGTGACTAGCCCAGTATAACAGCATTATATAAGCTTTTTACAGTGCCATGTTTTGCTTTACAGAGTGAGCATAAATGAGGAAACACTAAGTTAAACCCTGACAGCCAATGCTGGATGTATCAGCTTGGCCTATAAATAAGCACTGATCACCTCCATTTTATTGAACTCATTTTCCAGGCAAGCAAAGACCACGAGATTCCTCTGCAAATTTTCCCTTTACACTCTCCAGCAGTGCTGCTAGTGTCAGCTGCGACAGATTTATGGCCTATTCATTCATGGGAACAAAAACCCTGCCAGGGCTGGTCATGGAACACGCAGTAGCAGTTAGCTCAGAAGATAACAGCTGCAATACCTCACCTCCTTATTCAGCACTCTACAGCACACACTACTTGGGAGATAATAAATGCTTCTTGTTTGTATTTCCTGAGTAATATCACGGGAAAGGGTCCACATTACAACAGTATGAAGTGGCACTGCAACACAGGGGGATTAATCAGTGCTTTCAGTGTACTTATTCCTACTCTGCCTTTATGGTTTTATAACTGACATTAAAAGAAAAGTTGCTCTGCACTGTTTTTATATACTGTCCCTTCCAGAGATAGTCAAATATTTTAATTTCTTAATTAGCACTCACTTAATTTAAAAGGTTGCTTTGAATTATTTTGGATTCTGAGGTCTTACATGTAGATGTTCTCTGTCAGAATTAACCAGTTATTTTCCTTTACACCCAAAGCCAAACAAGTGCTTAAACCAGAGATAATTAAATCTGCCAGATTCCTTGCACTACTTCGAGAAAGCAAACCTAAAGATGCAATAGCTTTTCAGACAGTCTCTAGCTGCAGTGAGATGAGGTATGAGAGAGAAGAAGTCAGGCTGAGATCATCACTGCCTGCTTTGGAGGGGCTGCTCACAGCCAGCAGTGTGGGCAGAGGTGCTCCCAGGTGTGGGGTAAGAGCTGAATGTTTGAGCCATGCACAGCTGCCTCCTTGCAGGCAATCAAAGCTTCGACCTTTTCTCAAAAGTGCCCTCTGCAACTCCACCTGCCCTCCCTCTGCAGCACCTCTGTCCCTCTGAAAAAGCACAATGGAATTACACCAGCTCCAATCAAAGCAGCATGCCCTGAGATCAAGAGCCACTTATGTGCAACTAATGCATATTTTCATGGTGCCTTTGAAGGGAATACCTCAGTGACATGAAAACCAAAATGAACTTTTATCAATTTGTGATTTTCATCTTTTTACCACTCTCCATTGAGAAATAATGTCCAAAAAAAACCCTGACATGAACTCTTAATTACATTAAAATCAGGTTTTACTGGGTATTTTTTAGCCTAGAGCATAATACTCAGCTCTTACAGCTGGCTCAGGAGATCAGAACTTCCAGTCTCAGAGAGAATTTTCAACTTCAGTCTTCTTTCAGACTCACAGTGCCCAAAACTTAAGCATATGGGGATGGGTTTTTGCTCCACTTGAAAATAATGCATAGCAATTTCTAAGATAGTGGTGCAGACCAAAAGCCTTTACCAACTGCATTTCCTACAAGCTTTTACTGAAGTCATGATCCACTGTCCCAGTTTTCAGTTGGATCAAATGCACCTAACATACCATGGCAAATAGAGGAGCAGATTTACTGTAAATGTGGGAAACACAGCAATGACCAAAAAGCACAGTATAAAATAAACCATTAGTTCGCCTAATTAGAAAATTCACCTCTCTACCAAATCTCATCTGCCTCATCAGAGCAAGATAAACAATGATTTTACCAGATCAGACCAGAGCCCTGGGCTGGAATCTGCAGCACCTGAGACTCCAACTGCAGGAACAAAAAGACACTTCAACCACAGCAGCAGCACAGCCCACAAAAACATCTCTGTGCAACTCCTGCAAGGCAAGCAGGTGCCCCAGTGGGCTCAGCCTTGGAGATTCAGCTCTGCATCTCCTGTCCCAGCAGCCCCTCTCAGTCCAGGGAATGCACAGAAAATACAGCATCTCCTCCTGTAACTACAGTCCTTGCTAATCAATCACGGTTTATGGCGTGGCCTCTGGCTCAGCTCATAACACTGGAGAGAAGCAAGAGCAGCAGTATAAAACTTGGCCAATTTAATACTCCTCCCTAATTTTAAGTGGCACAGGGAGGATTCAGAAAAAAAGGGAGAAAAACTCAACAACAACCCCAAACTCCCCCTGTACTGAGGTTTAAAGCCTCTGGGCTGCTCCCGTTGGGTGGGGAAGAAAGAGAGGGAGAAAATTGTTTCTGCATTGAAAGTGGAGAAGTGTAACAAACTAACCACTCACATGAGTCATCCTTGCATTGTCCTACCCTGGCAATATAAATCTAAATATATATACACATGTTTAATTGTACAATATTGATAAAGAAGCTTTTATGGAGCAGGCTTACTTTATCCACTGAAAATTAGCCACCCCCTGCTGTAAAAACTGGATTTTTTCCCCCATTCAACATAAAAATGCATCCATTCTTATAATTGTTCTTTTTTTTCAAATCACCTAATATAACAAATCCTAGAGGACATTACAGTGCATCTGCTAAGCAGTCTCTTTATGAGTTGAGGCTTCAATGCTTTAATGGGGAAACTGCCTGATTTAAGTAAATCATGTCACCTCCACACAAGTAATCATATTTGTTGCAGACTTCTGCTGACCTCATCTCTCCAGCAAAAACAAAAATGCATTTACATTTTCAGCTTGAGATATTTGGTTCAAGTGATTTACAAATAGGTTGTAATGAAAACTAATTTTAGCCTACTCCAAAGATACTATTTAAGTTCTCTGTTGATAGTGTTTACAGATATTCAATTATTGGTTACTGTCACTTAAACACCAATAGCATGTTTCTGCATAAAACAAGCAAGTAACTTGCAAGATCATTTCTTTATAGGTTACAATATTCTGAAAATGTTTGTTGCAGGGGAAGTAATTGAACATCCAAAGAGCTAAACAAAAGCTAAATGTGTGTTTTTTCCACAATAAGAGGTTCCAAGGGGGTTTTGTATATATTGTTTTCCCCTCTATTTCATGCAGGAAATCCTTTTGGAAGCAACTTCCCACAGCACTATCTGCATCACAACTTCTCCATGTGAAATGTTCCAAAAAAAGCTAGTTAACCAGTCTTGTGAAATTTCAGGCTAGTCTTAAACAACAAAAAAGAAAACCAATATTTTTACCCTAGTTATTTTTCCCATATAATGGCAAAAGCCACGTAAGGGCTGCTGCCATCATCAGGACTAGGGTTAGAAACAAGAGACAACACACCAATGCACAGCGCCCTCCAGACTATCAGCCTCACACGTTGCCTTTGCAGCTAAAATGAATTTATTTGTTGTTCTTACTTTTCACTTGGTCACAGATTTGCCAGCAAACACAATTTCTAACCTATAGCTAACCTATATTGCTCTATCTCAAATTCTGATGCAAAAAAGAGAAATAGGGCCAGGGGGTTGGAGGTGGAGGGAGGAACCTATGGAAGTTGCAAGAAATTAAAACTTTCTTGAATGGCTGTAACTTGTGTGCAATTCTAGAGACATGAGACCACAGGAACTATTCAATAACCTAACCTAAGGAGAGGCAGCAGAACAGAAAAGCTTCACTCAGCTACTTCCATTATAAGAGTACACCCTTTGTACTGTGAAGAGTGACAGAGACTTATTGAAACTTGGGTAGGTTTGGAGAATTTCAAAGTTTTTAAAGATCCTAAAAATTCCAATTAAAAAAAAAAATCTTAGTGCCATTTCCTTGTAACAAACAGAATATGGTTTTAAGTACTGATAAGCTGAAATGGTTTGCCTTGGATTTATACTCTCCACATTTAATTTCAAATTTGAAGTACAAAGGGGGGATTTGAGGGAATCAGACACTGTTTCCCTCAACATACAGGCCAAATGAGACTCAGAGACCCAGTGGCCTTTTTTCCATCATATTAGGAAAAATATGTTTGAATCATAATCCAATATTTTCTTCCATTTGATACCTATTTTCTAGGTTTCACAACAAACACTCATTTGTTTTCTGTTATTTCACAGAGACATTGGCATACTCAATTTTTTTATAAGACAAAAAAACCTAAATCTTTGCTATAAGAAACTCATAAGGCAAAATTTACACATTGCAGCCTGTAAATTTAAAGTGAAAGGATGATGTATAACCTCCCATTTACTCATATTGACGTTTAAAATGACCTAAATAAGTAGCATAGGGTCCTTCAGAAAGGCTTCCTTTATTTAATTCCTTTTTCAGCTAAAAGGATGAAGTCTCATGTGTAGTTCTAGGGGATACTATTTCTTCTCACTAAGAATATTCATTAGAAGAAAAAAGGAAACTAAAAAAGAGCAACTAAGCAAAACTCAACATTTTGCTTTAGCTTCATATCTTTTGTGCAGGGCTGTCTCCATTACAATTCCCTTTCAAGCATTTACAAAAAGATTGGCTTGTCCTGAGTTGTTACAGAAAAATCAAAAGAAGGGAGAGTGTGAAAAAGCTTCCACAGGCAGTAAACATAAAGGTGATAATAGAAGCAATATAAAGGTGATAATTGACCTCAGTGGTCAATTTAGCCTAATATTCTTTCCGTGGTACTTGCCTTTACAAATCATTTCATGTTTATAAAAGTTCTCAATATGTCATAATGTAATACAATAGAAAAAACCTTTTCTTAAGTATTTTGTTATCTTCCAATGAGGAATGATATCAAAACATTTCTTGGAAATTTACAGTAACAGCTCTAGGTCTTCTTGTTACCCACCTGCATGTCTGAAATATCCACTAAAGCAAATGTCCCACATGAATTCTGGCATGGGTTCCTGTCATTCCAACCAACAGAACAGTTCTCATCCCATATTCCTCTCTTGGTTTGTGCTCTTTCCCAAATTCATTGCATGTCCTCTGTTGCAGAACTCACAGGGCCAGTGTCTCACTGCACCAGGAATGAGCTGAGTGCCTTTTCAATGTTGCTTTGCTGCATTTTTTCCCAAATTCATACAGCTTGGTATGAAATTGCCTTTCCCAGGGCTTTGAGCTCCTAAAAATATAGGAGCAACACGGTTTTTAAAGAAGCCTTCCAAGGCTAGTGACACCATGTATCACTTTTAAAATACACTCTCCAATTTACTAAATTTACCTGCTATCATTCTCTTATCCTTAAATATCCTATGGATGACAGATTTTGCCACATTTTCCTAGGTACTATAAAGCCCTGTCCTTCAAAAGACAAGATTTTAGTTACTTCACCTTTAGCAAAGAGCCTGGGTTAGCAGCTTCATAAAAAAAAACAAACAACCGCTGTAAGTAACTCAGCATGTCTACACAGGAAGGTTGTTTTAATATTGTCCAGTAAAAATCAACTTCAAGAGTCAAGCATGGGATTGACCAATTAATAATACTAGAAAACATGGGTTGGAGGGGATTTTAAAGATCATCACACTCCACCTTCTGCCATGGGGAAGATTTGGTTTTAAATTTTGCGCTGTCAAAAGTAAACACATATTGTTTTTGCTATTATTTCTGTGCCTTCTGACTAGAAGGCTCTTAATGCTATTACCATTATTTCAGGTATGTGAAGTCATCTGAAGTTCTTTTGCCCTCTGTTCCAGCAGTTTTGCCTGCCTCCCTCCTTGCCCTGTGCTGTGTGGAGCTGTCTATAGCTGCCCTTTCACAACACATTCTTGTAAGGATGACTGTGGAGCTCTCCTGCTCACCCAGGACCTTGTTACTGACAATTACAATTAGTGTGGTATCAGGAGCACTGAAGGAAAAACCATGCTACAGTCCCACCATGGGTTGTTGCCTCTTCAATTGCTTATACTGTTGTTCTTGAGATCTTGTTAAAATGATACTTAATGACTGCTGTTTAGATTCGTTTATCATGAAACCTTATACACAGGTTATTCACCCATTTAGCTTGCCAACTCACTTCTGTTATCCTTCTTCTCCATTAACTGCCTGTTAACATGAGTTTTGCCTGCACAAATAATTCATTTCTTACACTGGCACATCTTTATTACAGAAATATATATGTATATCACATTTATATCACACTTTTTCGCTAATTTATGCCAGGAGAGCACAGTTTGTGTTTTCCCCATTGTTTTTCTTCTCAATTTTTTCAGGATATTGGCTGATCAATTGTCTTCTGATCAATACAGAGATTAAATGGAAACACATAGTTCACCAATACATGTTTATTTGTGCTGAATAGGACAGCTATTCCCTTTGAAATATTCTCAGTTTTGCTGCTTAGAGTTAAGGGGAATGTTCACAGCTTCTTTTATATTCATTTTTCTAACTATTATGCACATAATTTAAAGAGAACTGTGACTATTACTTACAAGTTGGCCTATCCATAGTCATTTTGCTCCCCAGAAAGTGATTTCTCACACAAGCTGGTTTTACCAAGTTACTGAGTGAAGCAGAGGAGAGTGCAGAATTCAGGGACAACACTCACAACACATACAATTTCACTGATGCTCACTGTGTCCATGGCCTGCTGAAAGGTTTCTGGACAATTAAAGTTTCACAACACCAAACTTCAAAGAAACAATCCACTAAATGAAGAATACTTTCCCTTGGTATCTTCCAAAGTATCAGATTTGGTTTACTATCCCTTCCCTTTACCTTTTGTACATGCAAAAATGAAACAAAATGAAAGTCTCCCCAGTCAAACACACCAGCCTGTTCCCTTGTAATAATTCACCTGATTCAGTAAATCCTCAGAAGCTTTTTGCAACTACAAGCACATGTGATTGTCTAGTTTACTGATGAATTATGTCTCATTTTCTTCACATTTGTATGTCAAAGATACTGAGCAGTCCTCAGCTATAGGCAGGAACAAATTTGTGGGCATAACAACTTCCAGGCATAGACCTCTTTTCACCCATACCTGCACTAGGCCACCACACTCTGAGCTGCTGCTTTGAACAGATGGTGCCACCTTCACTGAAGGAGCTTTACCATCCTCAGGCTGTGTGCTGATCCCACTGCAGGCTTCCTTACAGCAGGCACTCACTCGAGAAGTTAAGTTCACTGACTGCAATGGAATCATAAAAGGACTGCACGCACGCAGGCAAGGAAGGTGGATGCAGCCTCTCTCTTTAGAGAAATATATCTACAAATAGACACAGAGGCTGGAATTTTCTAGCTCTGAGCAGACCATAGTCCCGGGCTCAGCCCCCAGCTGTGGGCAGACCTGCCTGGTGAATCCTTCAGGTGGCACAGGCTGCCCCTGCCCTCGCAGCACAGAGTCACTGTGCCTTTGCTACCCCGTCCCCAAACAAACCTTGGAGAGCCTAACTCACAGTAAATGCTGCTTCTGGACAAAACTGAATCACAACATAGGGGGAAACTGCCTGAAAGCCTTCTCCTCTCCCTGATGCAGTGAATTCCCCAGGAGCTGCAGCCTTCAGATGATTTGTCTGCGATGGCACTGAAAGCTCGGGGGACAGGCAGGGCCAGGGACAGACTTGGACTCCTCACACACCAGGATGAGCAAAATCAATTCCAATGCCCAAGGGAAGAAATTACTGCTAAAGAAGGTTGCCCACCACTAAAAGTTGTTCCATTATCATGGAGTCTTGGAAGGAATCCTACAAAAATTAGGTGAGTGTGGAGTATGAGCTGCTAATCCATAAATAACCTGGGGAATGTAAAAGGTAAAGAAAGAAGCTAATCTTTAAACCAGGTAAGATTTGCTTGTGTATATTTGTTCTGATAAAGAGTTTAGGTAAGATACTGTTAGATACTAAAGGATAATAATTTGTACACCGTACAAACAGCAAAATTGATACAAGGCAAATATGATTTGTGTCAAGCTGGGATTGCTGCCAATTGAGGGTGGAGCAACTCGCTGAGGAAAATGGTCCAATAACCATTTATTGGAATCAAGAATATCAGACATATATATTTACTGGAACCAGTAAATACCATCTATTGGAACCAAGAACATCAGAATTGAAACCAGAAATCAGCGAGTTCATTCAAAGGCAGCCCAATTTCCTACATAATTTTCAGGGGGCCAACACTGAAGCTCAGCTGAAGAAAGGCACAGTCTGTCCCAGACTCCACCATGTGCTGATGGCCTCACAAGCAGAAGAGAAAGTGGCAGAGCAGCCACAGCTCAAGAACAGCCAAACATTGGTGGTTTCATTCGCGCTGCATTTAACAGGTACACACCCAGACGAGCTAAGGAAAGTACTGCAGGGTGGACATTGTCCCTACTCTCAAAGAGAAACTAAATATTCAAAACAAAGACCAACAGGACAGTGTAGGAGCCATCTGACTATCCTTAGGCAGGGATTTAGACAAAGTAAGTCCCTGTAAAACTCAGAATCAAATTCAGAAAGCAAAACAAGCAAGGCAAGACTTTAATTCTATGGTAAAGTGTTAGCCCAATCATATAAATGAAACACCCAGTATTGACAAATATTACAAATATATTATTAATTTCCCAGTATTTCATGCATTTTTCCTCCTCATGAAAAGCCCCACTTTCTGAATAATACAATCCTATGGGGAAAAGAATAGCAAAACCACAACTTGCTCATTTTCATAGTCTCAATTTAAAATCAGCTGCAGAGAAATCAAGATTCCAAATGCAGCTCTACATATAACAAAATGAAAAGAAATCAGTTTTGAGGCCTATTCATGACGCAGGAACGCTTGGTGAAACTGAATATGCTAAATAAAGATTATAACCTTAAGTTAAGCAAAAATTAATAGTCTGTACAACAGGAAGAAAAAATAAGGATAATGAAAACAGAGAAAAGAAATAACCTTCAATGTAAATGTTAAAATGAAGCAAATACCCAAACCACAGCATCCACTTTAGCAAGAGCAGAACTGCTGAAGTACTGGCATGATATCTGTAGCACTTGCACAGATCCCAGCTCTTTCAAAGAGGTTTCTCGTTAGTATTTTCTCACCTTTCCTGACATCCCAGGCCACAGCACACAAACTGAATCATGTCATCTTTGGATGATGAGAGAGTGGAAGTTAAAGAACATCAGGTGCTCTCCCAGTCCTTCAGAGCAGGGAACAAACTGACAGGGAATGTTGGAGAAGGTCTTAGAAGCAGCTGGAGAAACCCAGGGAAGGCAGTTGGAGACAAGGCTTTATTAGGAGATTGAACAGTCTTACCAGTGGGCAAAATGTACCTTTGATTAAAGCTTCTACTTTGTGTTCGGCTGGTCTTGTGCAATTTAATTGTAGCGGCACTCTGCCTGATAAATGCTTTGTGAACTGCAGTGAAGGACCAAGTCTGCTGCACAAAACCTGCAGAATGACAAACTGACAGGGAGTGGAGGAGCCCCAGAGCTCCTATGTTGTAGTTGGCAACAATCACAGTTTAGGGACAAATCAAGCACAAACCAGCCCCACCCTCTCTCCCTTACAACACCTGATAACATTTAATCATTTTTGAAGACATGCTGAAACAAAGTCCCTTTTGTAAGAGGGAAAGGCAAACCACAGACATCAGCAGGACCTTAAACAAACCACAAATGAGAAAGTAACTTATAAAATTAACCCAAGATCCAATAAACCCAATTTCAGAGCAATTCAACAATACCTATGAGCCTTGAACTTAAAAGAACTGCAGAAAAGTATTTTTGTCCAGATTTCCAGGAGTCTCAGTATGACTTTTAAGATGTAGCAACATCAGTGAGCACTGATGTTTTCACATACATCTCCATCTGTAGCCTCATGCAAACACAAATACAGTTTTGCTTCCACACATGAGCATGGTAAACATGAGCTATGAGATGGCAAACACTGAAATTCTGTCCACTTTCAACATCATTGATACTTGAACAGGTCTGAAAACAAATTATACTACCCTAAGGGTAAGACAAAGCACAGTATCAATATAAACGATTGGATAGCATTAAAAATAATATATTTATTTGAACTACCAGTGCTATATTTTCCTCTAGAAGATATTTCAGTTACTAGTAAGAGGATTTCTAATTACATTCCTCTGGTTACTGTGTTATACAAAACAAAGCCAGGCTGAGTCAAGACTGTGACAAAATGGGCAGCACAATAGCCTGTGGATTCCATGTTATTCTACTTTCCTATTAAATATTTTAGTCACTGACCATGTATAGTTTGCCTTCTCTTGGGAAATTAACTGTTTTTTCCATAGCTGCTACCACCAAATGGGGTGCACAAGACACATCAGAGAAGAATTTATGCAACCTACATCCCTCTGCAGCTCTACAATTTTTTTTGCACTATATATCACATTAAACCAGTGTCCCTGTAGTTCAGTGACAACAGAAAAACACAATCCCTAAAACTAATACAAGTTTTTGCCAATGACTGTTCATACCCAGTCATTTTTGCATTCCACTCCAGATTAAAACTGAAGCAAGCCTAAGAGTTTCCTTGCTTCTGCATTACATTTTTGTAACAGTCCAATAACATTATCTCTTTCTGGTGTTAAGAGGGGGAAAAGAGTTCAAGAGCCTGCTCAAAGCAATATGACATTTTTGATTATTCAGACTTCTTCTTTTAAGGTCAACTGAACTGAACCCAAGATGGAAACGAATGCAGAAATATCTACTCAAAGACACACTAACAGTGACAAAGTTATTAATCTGTTTTGAAGGTGTATTTGGTTTGTTATTGAGGCATATGATTTACAGCATGCTCAATTAAAATATGAACTCATGTCTATTTCAACTTTTCCTATTTTAAATGTTAAATAATATATATGAGTTATTTATTTTGAAGGAATGCCAAGTTGATATCTACAGAAGTTCCAAAACAGTGAATTTTTTTTGGATTTTCATAAAATACAAATTGAACTGCTTTTTAAATTATGTTACTACATTACTATATTAGCCATATATATATTAAAATTTCAAATGAAAGAATAAAAAGTAACTTACAGATTTCTTGTTTGAACATCAGTGAGGCCTTAGGACATAAAAACATGAAAGAACATGACAGAAAATCCAGGACTTGTTCTGAATATCTTTCAGACACTAACAGGTTAAAAACAATCATCTATACTATCCCCTCACAGGTTAATTCATGCATAGAGGACAGAATAATCTACTCATTTGCTCTCATGCAGCAAATTAATAGACCAAGCAGCAAGAGGCATTTGCATCTTTGCAGAACTAGCAGGCTATTTGGCCAAAAGTATATATTCCTCTTGAGAAATCACCCAGATCAAAGGCACCTGATGAGAAATCCTGGGTGGTCTTACACTATTTCCTGGTATTTTCTGCTACCTCCCTGCTTCCAGGTCAGCAAGTCCATAACAGAACACCTCTTTTCTGCTTTTGTTTCCAGTTAAGCTCCTGTAGCCTCACCTCAGAGCCCTCCCCAGGAGCAACGGAAGCTCAAGTTGTGTAAATCACTGGTTTTAAACTCCCAGACCATTCCCCATTCCTGCTCCACAAGGTGACAACCCAAACCCACAGAACTCCCTGAGCCCAGGGCAGAGAGGAGTCCTAAACTTTTTAAACCACCTAAAGCAATTTTACCAACATCAATCCATCTTTGTACTACACAGAACATGGAACTGGGCACTGACTGTCTCTCTCCACACCCAGGCAGGACACAGGGCTTCACAATCCCTGCAAAGCATTGCAAGCACCCTCCCAGTGCTCAGTCCTCCAGCTGAACCCCCATAACACCCAGGATAACCACAGAGCTCCTTGCTGCCCAGTAACACCCAACCCACGGGGTCTATTCCAGCTGGAATTCTGTAGCCTCTCACAAACAAGGCCATGCCCAGCTCCTGTTCCCTCAGTCTGGCACAGTGTCATTATTTTACCACTCTCCTTCATGTCAGATCTGATTTTTCCACACGTCACTGATCCAAGGTATGTCAAGAGTAACCTCTATATGGCCTCCTGAGGATCAGCCCGCTCTAAAGAACACAGGGCTCCAGAGGTGATGTTTTCCTAACTGCTTTGTCATTTGTCCCTGGGCTTCATGTTCCCCATCAACACCTTACCAGATGCACAAGGCTATAGAACCATCAAAACAAAATTACATTCAAAAGCCACGAAAATAAGCTCAGAATGAATTAGTGAATATTTGTCCTCATTTACAGACATTCAGTCCTACCTTTCAATCAAAGCACTAAAACCCTTGCTGAACTCTGTGTGTTTACTTCAAATGAAGAGGTAATCTCATCCTGGTGCCACCCATTACTACTTAGGACACTAAACACAGCCTTTGCAGGGGAAATTTTAAAAATTGCTTTTCAAATTTGGGGGTGATCATGCACACTTAATGCACACCTTGTCTGGCAGTTATCCTAGGCTAGGGAAGTTTGATGATTTTACTCTCAATGCAATCCAAATTGCGTCCTCAACTTCTACATCCTTTTTATTTGTGGCTCTTGGAACTGGTCACCTGCACTGATACTGTTTCTCACACTCTGCTCACACTCAGAGAAACTGTGGCTGCCCCATCCCTGGAAGGGTCCAAGGCCAGGTTGAGAAACTTGGTCTAAGGGGAGAGGTCTCCCTGTTGGGGGCAGGGGACTGGGATTAGGTGACCTCTGAGGTTCCTTTCAACCTTTAACAGGCTGATTCTATATTTCTGCCTTTTCCCCCATGCTCATTTCAGTGCCAGTCCCACTCAGACCCCAGCTGACACAGAGTGACCCCTGTAGCCTGTGAGTAACAGGCAGCAGCTCGCTGCTCTATCACTGCAAGCACACAAACCACCCACCCAAAGCTCTTTTCTTTTAAAGCCCCTTTAATGCACTCAAGCACAATTCAAGTAATTTCAGATCCATGAAAGCCTCTGGAGACTGATGACATTCCTCAGGAAGATCTGGCTGACAGAGGCAGAGCCAAAGTCTATACTTACCTCTGGTAGAAATAAACAGTTTATATTTGCTCCTGTGGGCACTGAAGCTTTTCAGCCTAACTCTGACAAACACAAACCCAAAGCTATTATCTGAAAAACATCAGTCTGCTATAATCTATGAAAAACAGTGCTTAAATACTATTTTTAATACAAAATATAAAATATCAGTGCTTCCTCACAACCTTGAGGTATCACCACAGTTACTTCCTTGTAATCAAATTCTTGCAAGGCAATAATTTGGTGAAGATTTTCTTTTTTTTTTATTTAGTATCATGACAGTTTAAAATATCAGTGATATCTTTATCAGAGTAGTAGTATAAATTTTCAATTAAAAAACTGATAGCATTTGAAAAGCCAACTACACAGCAATAATTTGCACAGCCTAGTTTTTAATTCACCTATATGCTGAAATAGGGAAAAGAAGATGGAAAAGCTCTAAGTGGGGAGATGGAGGGATGATGCATTTGCTAAAGTACAACTAAGCACATCTCAAAGTGAATGCAGAGAACCAGCTCTAGAGAAATTTCACCTAAGGTCTGGTCAGGTACACTCTAGGGAGGAGAGCCCACCCTGTGTAAGAAGTTACTACCCAGAACAGAGTTGTACTACACCCATCCTTTTTATCTGCTTAAGCCTTACTGTGCTGTCAGACTGCTCAGTTTTTAAGCAGAGATTAATCATAGCTTAGATATACTTGGTTCTACTGGGTCAGTCCAGCTGTGTGCTCAGAACTGTGCTCAACAATAGTGATATTAAAGAGAAAGCTTTGTCTTTAATCTTAATTATCAGAGGTTGTGTCTTAACATCACTGGCCTCAAACCAGCAGCACAGCCAGGGAAAGAAGCAGAAGTCCCGACTTATAACTGGAGAGTATTGCCAAGCAGGGTTTACAGGACAGCTCAGACTACAGTGGGTATGTACTTTTGGACACTGGAAAATCAAATCTCTGTGCAAACACTGTGAAACCTATCACTAGAGCAACATCCAACCATGCCGGCCTGTAAAAACAGGCCACATGTTCCCCTTCTCTTTTCAAAGTTAAAACAGTGCTGAATTTTCCCCCAATGTATTCATGTGAACAAGATATTTCATCTCACAGATTTTACTTCAGTTCAGTCTGTGCACATTTTAAATAAATGAAGATGAAATAAATCCATTTTATTGTATTACTTTGTGCCACCTCCATGAAATAATGCTCATCTTCGTATTTTGTAAGGGATGTTGTTGACATGCACGAAAATGGTGCATGAAGTATAATCTTTGAGGATTGCACTGCTAGAAAAATAAATCTAAGCCTATGTTTCAAGCTCAGAATGGCACTGCTTTTGATTGAAATGCCTCTGAAACATTCACTCCAATGCAGCTCTGCTGTAAAATTCATACAATTGATTACTAGGGTAGCTGCAACAAAACTAGTGACTAGTAGCTTTGTTTTCTAAACATCTGTTCATCTCTTGCAAGAATAAAACACCTCCATGAAATAAATCACATTCAATCCTTCCGTTTCAGAATGGAGAACTGCAAACTGACAGAAAGAAAAATCAAGCTACAAAAAAGGTCTGCTCACACAGGCCATCAACAAAACCAAAATTAGGTTTAATGTTTATTAAAAGTGAGAAACTCTTCCTCTGGAGGAATTTAATGCATCACATATCTCAGTCAAATAAGTTTGAGCTATGTCATGCTTGACAGAACAGTGATATTTCTTCTCTTATTTCTTACCTGCATTCCTAGACCCAGGGAAGCTGCCAGGCTGATAGAGCCTTAACAGGACAATGGAAAAAAGAGTGAGGTATCCTACAGGAATAAAACTTCTTCTTGCAATACCAAAGACAAATTTTTAATGAAAAAGGTAAATGTGATCACTCAAGAAAGAAGATCAACTTTAGTCTTATTATCTAAACCCAAAGTTAACCAATATCCTCTTGATTTACAGTTTTCAGACCAAAGCAACACAGCTTTGCACAAATCCTCAACATTTGTGGCAAAATGAGTACAAAATATCTGTTCTGATGAATAAATTAAATCATATTTTGGAATAAGAATTGATAATAGTTCTCAGCTTCAACCCTAGCAGCACATTGGTAACTCCAGGAATCATCAGAGCACAGAGAGGTAATAATAACACTTAGTGAAAAGGACAAGAGTATATTTAACTGTCAGCTTCCCAATAGCTGAACCAAGAAACTCCCTTGGCATTTTCTAGCATTAGTTCCATTTCCACTTTGAGTTCTTCTTATCTCTAACAAAGAAAAATAGCTTTATGAATGAAGAATCAGCAGCTTTCCCCACAGACAGCATTCTACAGCTGCCATCCAGAGCAACACCAGGAGGAGGCACGTTTTCAGCTGTGATCAATGCCATTTCTAGTTCCTTTTGCAATGACAGCACATACACTCAAGCAGGGGGACAAGTGGGCCTGAGCACCATATTAATCAAATTCCAACTACAGAAGAGTTACTTGCCACACCCCTCGTGATGAGCAGGCACAGAGAAACCTTGCACTAGAAGGGAAAAGTTACATTTAACCCAACATCTGCTTCTATTATGTCACTAGAACAAAACAGGAACACAATTAGATCACCCAAATCAAACTCTCTGTCATAATTTACAGGCTTAAAATAGGACAATAAGAACCACAAGTTGTGTAGAGCATTCTCATTCAAGATGAAGAAAAGAAAATTAATATATCACAATTCTGATGAGAGCAACAAGCAACACACCATCAAAAACCTAAACAAAAAGCTACTTAATCCTTCTTTCTAGGCACACAACTTATAAGAGATACAGTTTATAAATCCAAACTTCCTACATTAGTCTCAATTTTAGTTCACATTTTATGTTAAAAATATAGTTAATCTTCATTTCTGATCAGTTCTGCATGAGGTCACACAATGTGTGCAGTTCTTAGAAATAAAAAAAAAAACTGTGAATGCTCAAAAAATACCTGGGCAGGAGTTTTTTTCAAATTCATTTCATTATTCAACATCAAGGCTTCTGATGAATGTATTAAAATGCAAGAAAAATATTCCTGTCTGGCTACTACTCTGAGTAAAATGAGTGCCCCAAATCTCCCATTACACTTCCCTCCAGGTCTACCTTACTGTGGGCCTTAGAAGAAAGTGACATTTATGTGTACACAATGTTAGGAACCACCTGTTCAGAACACACCACATCACAAGGGCAGTGCAGTCACCAAGAGCACGTTACTCCCTTTTATGAGGACTCTACCACTTCAAACACAGCAGCCCCTGCTGTTTTTCTCTGCCCAATCTACACAAAAGTCAGATAAATTTAGTCAATGCTTCTCAGGCTTTCAAAGAACACGTGGCTGATTAAGTGAGAGGTCCAAGCAACCAGCACTCAATTACTCAGAGAACCCCCAAGGCCACCCCACCTTCAAATGCCTGGTTCTTTGTCAAGAACTTGTGTTTACTCAGCAGCTCAAGGATTCTAAACTATTCTGACATTTTTACCACTCATGAAAAAAAGGTGGTGGACATCTTCACCTCATCACAGAACAGCTCTCCTCTGCTTTTACTGAATATGGTCCAAAATTTGATGAAAGAGTGTCCTTTGCTGTACAAGTATTTCCACGCAGTTGGTCCAAGAATTACATACAGACAGCAAGAAAGATTTACTTAAAAATAAACATCCACTTTTATGTCTTTCATCTACACTCACAGGTCTATAGAATTGGCATATATTACAACTGAACCATCTCTGGAATTTGAGTAAGTGGCAGGCTACTCAGTGCCATACAGAAAAAAAAAGAAAGCTACTTTTTCAATATTAAAATAGGAGGAGAAAAAAATAAGACAACAATACACAGGCAAATGGGTTTGTCTAAGGTTAGCATAATCAAAGTACTTAAGGTATTTTTTCCTCTGATAAATTTCCTTGAGCTAACACTCAAAGGCTGAAAGCAGTTTGAATTTAAAAACCTCTCTTTCTTTCCTGCTCTGAAGGATCCAGTACTCGACCTGCACGTCCTCAGAGCTAGGAAACACCACTGCCCCTCTGCCCTACACATTTTTGGTGCCATAGGGGATCAAGGACTGTATGCAACCCCAAACACTGATTTCCACTCAGTTCTTTACTGCAGCCACTGTGGCCAACTCCTGACAGCTTACACCTGCTAGTTTGGGAAGGTTTTTTTCTTCTCCAAGTACATTTAATTATTGATTTTGACACCAACTGTTCCAATTTAAATTGCAGTTCAAGTTGGCCCTATATTACATCCTGACCTAAGTCAGGAAGACGTCATTAACTTCAACAAGGCCATAATTTCAGCCTTTTGTCCTCAAGATTCAGCACACAGAGAACTATCAGATAGCCACAATAGTAGAGAGGAGGGCTTTCCTTTTTAGTAGTACCTGGTTAGCCAACCATTTTGATAGCTAAATGTTGATAGTCCACAGCACATGGACCTGTATCAGTCTAAATTTAAGACCCATCACAGGTCTCCTGAGCCCAGTTTCAAAAGCCAGTAAAACTTCATAAGTCAGTTGGACCCTTTTCACAACTTTCACCATGAACACTTTGCTTATTGTCTATAATGTGCACTGGGAACAAAATGTGCATCATCCGCAGTGATTTTATTTACTCCTTTACATTTATGTGGCAAATTTGAACTCTTTTATTATATTGCAGCCTTGCAATGCATATTATCATATTTCATTATCTAACACATAGGCAAATGTGGCTTATGAACAATGCTCTATTATTTCAATGAATTCTGAATATCTAGCATAAAATTGTCAACATTATAAAATAATGTAAAAGTAACTGCAAATGTCTACTACAAAGGAATGGAGTTTAACACTCACATTTTCCTTCTAAAGTTTGTCAATGAGAACTTAATATGTTTCAAGGAAAGTGTACTTCCATTATGTCATTAGACCTTATTACCCAAATAGTCAAAAATAAATGGAGGAGTAGCAATCCACTGATGTAGCTGTGGTCCAATTAACTTTCATATTTGAATAACGGATTCCAATAATTCTGATTTCAAAAGCTATGGAATGACTGTATTTTAAATAACTTATTTCTCAGAAGTAAGCACTACATGTTTGTGTTCTTTCAAGTTCTTTTCAGATTTTAAAAGTTACCCACAAGAGAACAGCAAAAAATTCTATAGTTACATTTACCTAATGTTTGAGTTTTGCAATCTGTTTAAATCTTCAGCTGCAAGAGAGAAAGGCAGATTATCACAATCTGCTATTATAAAAATGATTCCAAAGGTTATGGAAAAGAGATATAAAAAGTTATCAAAGAAAAAGACTTTCCTACACAGGTTTAAAATGTAACATTTCAACGAAGTTTAGAGGTTACCATCCCTACCTTTGGGAGATCAACTCAAATTCCACTAATTCTGGTCTCACTCACAAAACTCTTGAACATCCTAATCCCAGTAAGTTGTGACTGTTGTCTCCCCTCGATACTTTTTTCTCATTTATTTCAGCAAGAACCAGACTAGACCTTTCCATTTTGTGTCCCCCCACCAGCCAGAGTTCTCACCATTTACAACATCAACAGCATTTTTCATAACATCTGTTTGTAGAATTCAAAAACAGTAATCACTTATTGTGATCCTCATACTTATGAAAGAGAAAATACAGAAATGAAGAAATGAATCTGTAGAAAACAGACTGATATTACATACTCCTAAACTCAAGAGTGCTCAGCCTCTATGATCTTGAGTGACATTTTGTATGTAGGCCACAGTTTCACAGTTGGAGTCATGTGTAAAATAAGAAAAGGATAAGTACCATGTGAGCAGAACTAATGGGAGAGGGATACAATTATTGAAGTGAGATGTAGAAAAATATTCACAAGAAATATGTGTTCTGAATGAATTGGGAAATAATATTTCAAATCTTATATTTTTAGCAAAAAGAATTAAAGTATTTATTCTAGGATAATGAATTTCTTGAGAGAGACTATTTTATTAATAATGGATGTTCAGATGGAATCAGATACAGTAGGTGGAAATAACACAGAATCATGTCTTGTCAAATGTGTGATTAATTTTGCACTACAAGTATTGATTTGACAGAACACCTCTTTTTTTTTACCTGTTCATAGCCATTTAAGCGTAATGGACTTCTTTATTATCCAAATGTTATTCCTTTGTTTAAGCTTTTCATTTGAAAGCACTTTGGTGCATTTGTAACTAGTTACCAATTCTCTGGATCTCTATATGTGCATTATCCTCTAAGTTTACTCCTCCTCTTTTCAAGTCTATTAGTGTCAATTAGGCTTGCAAAGACATGCAAGCCTGACAGGCAAACTTTGATAAAATGCTTGGGCTGATCAACCAAACAAAGACAACACTACAGCATTTGTTTCCAATAAATGATTGCATTTAATAAACATTTCCTTGAATTTCCCTCCTTTTCTTTTACCATATTGGTGCATATAATTACTTTTATTAACATCATAAAACTACCGTCCATTGTGATGTACACATCACTTAAGTATCACTAATAGTTTGCATACACTGGTGAGTTAAAGAACTGGTTGGATTCAGGAATAAACTGTACCTTTTGGAGCACAGGCACTCGAGCCACATTTCAATACAACAGCAGAACAGCACAGAGTTGCTCCTGCCCCAGCACCTGTATTAGCAGAGGAAAATGGTCTGGCAGCATTTTGTGCTCACACTACACCCTGCAGTCATTTCAGAGAAACAGAATTTACACCTCTCAGCTCACACTTTTCTTCCCAAATTAAAAAAAATTCTGAAACAGTTTCTCCTACTTTTACTAAGGCTACAATAGTACCTCACTACACAAATAAACTCATTAAATTCCCCAGTAAGAGCATGTTGGAACACACCTGATACTTCATTTGGTTCTACCAACTTACAGTTACCATCCCTCAGGTGAACAATTTCCATCCACCTTTCAGAAAAGACATACAAGTTGAAGAAGAAATATTTGTCAAAGTGTCAGAATCAGATCCTGAATCTATGGAGCTCTGGGGGTAATTGGGTAGCAGGTAAATACTAACCAGTAACTGCAGCTGCCATGCATGTGAAAACACAGCCAAGTAGATAGGAACTCCAGCTGTAAAACAGCCCTTAAAAATAAACCATACATACTCCAAAATAACATTTATTTCTTGGTAGGAAATGAAATAACCCTTTGTATGAAAATGTGCTAAATTATTTGTTTTCAAATAACAAAAAAGCAACTGGGTCTCAAAGATACTTTAATACCTGATTTCTGCAGGTCACTTTTTTTCATTCCACCTCTATAATGATGGAGAAAAAGAAACCAAATTCAGATGCACCACTGTAAATATCTGGCATTCCTACAGCTCCAAATTTCAAACACCAAAACAGCATTACCTAAAATAACTTGCTGTCTTGGTATGTTCACTGCTTTTTCAAAAACAATTTTGTAATGGAGCATTAATTCCTGATACAACTAAACAACAGCACTCCTCCTGCAATCACATTTTGAAAACCTAAGAGATAATACATTTTAAATATTCATTGGGCAGTTTTTAGCAGCCTGCCAGTCACAGGGCAACGTTTCTTTACAAATTTATGATATTCTACATTATTTTGATTTTCTAAACTGGAATATATCTCCTGCTCAATTGTTAATAAATACAATTGAGAGATATAAGCAGAAGAAGATAAGTGGCAAGTCCTACACATCAAATGCAACAATAAAAGGTTTTCTGCAGTTCCACAACACAGATATTTTTGGTAACAATCAGGTGAGTGGACCCACAGCAGTAAACTGGAAATTCAGGTGAAAACAGATGTGGAATTATAATACCACATAGCACATCCAGCTGTTTTTTACTAGTATTAACAAAGAAGGATGGCAAAGACTCATTTGAGGTCACAAACAATTGACCAGATTAGATTTGATCCATACCACGGTTTGGACTACAGCTTTTCTTTTCAATTTCTTTCAAATTTTAGTCCTACTTATGCTTTAAATTAAAATGCCAGTAGCAGCACGTTCACATTAATAGGGTCCCATATTTTTCAACTAGTGAAAAATTTTCTGAAATTCCAGAATTAATTGTAAAACAGTCAAACATACAGTGAGATTACATAGAGAGAGCAGAGTTTACCACTTTATTAAAATTGTGATTGTTCACATAAAGACTCAACCAGGTCACATATTAATAATTATCACTGACAATCTTTAACATCAGACTAAACCCACAAGTGAAGCAATATTACATCTCTCTCTCTCATTTATCTTTACTGCTTATGGCCCCTCTGTGGTCAGCATGCTGTGAGCTTCGTGGACATTTAATTATGAACACATCATAAATGTGGCTGACAAGGCAGAAGCTGGGCTCAGATGCTCCTGGGATGAAGGAAACATCGTTGAAACCACTTAGACTTGCAGTACCTTCATTCTGTTACAATAAACAGAGCTCTGGCTTACCACACACTGAACAGAAAGCTCCCTCCCTTTTCCCATTACACATTTTCATTTCATCAAATGTTACAGTGAAAATGTGAGACTACATTGGTCACAACCCTTTAAAAACAGAATATTTACCCCTCACTATCACTTCACAGTGCTGTAACGCCAGTGCAACAAGGGCCAAACACTGAATTTTGCTCCCAGTGCCACACAGATTCCCGGGAAAAGGGAAAGAAAAGCAACACCTGGGGAAAATCTCTGTGAAGCATTTTGGCTGTGCCAGGAAACAGGACAGATGCCGCAGAGAGAGCTCAGGCAAAAAAACAGCAGTAAATATATTTTTTGCTATACAAATAATTATTAATCCTGCCTATGAATTCCTGACTATCAGCAGATACAGACTAGTCTGGCCTAATGGTTTTGATTGCTGACAAAAATCTGATACATCATTTGCCCTAGTAAAGAAGAAACAAACAAACAAAAATAACACACACCCCCAGGAATTTCCCAAGAATCAAGCAGAACAGCTCCCAGATATTACAGATTTGAAATTAAATTTTGGCAACAGAATTACATGAACATTTTATCTTGAAAACATCCACAGTAAGCAAGACCAAGGCATGCAGATTTAGTATAAATAAAATAGGAAATCCAGGATAAAGTGATTTATCTACTATACTCCCAAACTGGCACAAAATAAGCTCAAGATCAGAACTGAGACAATGCTCTTTCAGAAAGAAAGTTATGTTCTGAACTCAAATTAGCATCACATCCCTCCAAAAGCTGCCTTCCACCACCCTCTCCACACCAGCTTTGGTTCTGGATTTTGTCCTTGATGGCAATGAAAACCCACACAGCAAACAATAGAGAGAACACCTTGACAGTACTGAGATTCCTGAAACACCATTTTTATAAAATGCCCTGAACCCTCATCACTTACAAGCTTTACTAACAAGAATACTATTCTAATAAAGCAGCCAACATTGACCACAAAGCTGTTAAAAACAGCACACAAAGATGTTACCTTTAAGGTGATTTTTTTTTTTTCTTTTAGTGGAATAATGTTCACAATGCTAAGAATTAATATGTGAACAAAGAGTAAATCTTGCAAGCTACCCTAATGCTTAAACACCTAAGTAAGGAAAAATGTGCATGCAAAAAACTAACCAGTGCCATGTTTCAAAGCAACTGTCCTCTGTAGTGCTGAGGTACATATTTCTGTACCTCCCCAACAGACTAGAAATAGAAAAGACAAAGCATATAATAAAGCCAAGCACAATGAAAGAGCTCTGAAGAGAGAGCTGAAAAGTAGCTATCATGTTGGCAGATAAATTCTACACACAATTATTCATTCCTAGCCTCTTGACATGTAGATTAATGAGTTTGATAACCCAGGCTTCTAAGAAGTAGATTCAACTCTGTTTCACTAGCTTCCTTCTCCTCTCCTAACTACAAACAACACTTTGGTCTGTTGGGGGGGAGAGAAAAAACTCCAATCGATACATTTGCACTGGTCATCAGCATTTTGCAATTGAAGTCCTATGTCAAAATATGATATCTGCTGTGGGACAGGGCTCTTCACTGGCCCTGCCAGGAATTCACAGGGGCTCGTGTGATCACTGGAGGGAGGAGTTCCTGCTGCGGCAGCCTGCGCCTCCATGCCAAGTTCAAAGTCATATAGTAGCCAAGCCAAAAAAATAAAAAAGGGAAAACCACAACAGCTATTCTCACAGTTATAATGACCCTGTACTCACTGCAATGTGTTCTGTACATAAAATTTTCCATTTCCTCCCTGAGGCCAAATGACCTTTTGTCGACACTTTGCTTAATGTTCACTGATCAAAGTGGATTTTAAAGCAAGTGCTGTATCAGATTCCAGGGACAATGGGTGTACAAGGGGCTGTGTTTGTCCTAAACCCCTGCACAGTGATGCACACTTGGGGGGGGCACAACGTGGTTAATGATTTACTGATTTATTCTCTTTCGGGGCAACTCTTGCAGAGTGGAAATGTTTCATTCTTGATTGGTGAGCAGCTTTGAGTCCCTTTTTTCATCTCAAATGTTATGAGTTCAAATTCTCTTGAGTAATAACAGTCACACACAGCTGCTTAGGACTTAGCAGGAGGCTTAAGGGATGGGGACAGGATGTGCATTTGCTTGATGTCACCCCTTTTCCCAGTTAATCACAAGGTGAAAAGTACTCTTCGGCTCTTAAAAACAAAGAAAGCCTGTGCTGCAAGATTACTACTTAGATAATCACAATTTCAGAAACCTGTCCAGTGTAATTATAACATTTTTCTTATTATCAGCAACTAGAAAGGAAATCAAGATTACAGTGGGCAGTCAATGCCTGCTAATGGGCTCATCCAGAGGGAGGAAGTTGCAACCATCCCAGAACTGGACAGAGGCCATGCCAGAGCAGTGACACCAGAACAGTGACATTCCAGAGCACTCAGCAGGCATGGAGTGATATCTTTCACAGCCCACAACAGATATTTCTGCTGAAAACACCATAACAATTGCTAATTTTTTTTTCCTCTCTTTGCATGGCTCTCTAATGATCCCAACAAGTAATCAATGTGTTTGAACAATTTTGTGCTAATGGCAATGCAACATTTTTTCACTTACACCTGAAAGTAGGTTGGATTACTGGATTTTATTTGTTATTATCTTTAACTTATAAAGGAAGAACTAAGTTGCAATTCCAAAATTTTGTTTTAAGAAGAACTTTTTCTTTAAATATTGTTTTGATGTGATTGTTTAAATTTAAATGTATTTGCTCTGGATGTTTTGGCTGACTAATTTGTGATTTTGGTGGGGGCTCTTTTTACTTAAAAAAAACCCAAAGCAAAACCAAACAAATTTTTAAAAAAAACCTTAATTTTTTAAAAAGTGCTTTATTGTAGGATGAGATAACCTGGCACTCACAGGGGTGAAAGGCATGCTCCAGTAATATCTTGCATTTTATCTACAAGCTTTATGATCCTGCACCAGGAGGCACACCCCCTCACACATCCCAACTGTAAATCTACTGCATGAGAGGTTATTTAGAGATACAAATTACTGTTATGCACAATCTCCTTTGTAATCAAATATATCTTCAGTTTAGCATTCACTTTAGAGAGGCCTCATTCCTTTGATGCTCTTAAAGCCAACCTACTGAAACAAGTTCTGGAAGGAGAGTGTTATTCTTCAAAGTAAATCATAAGCAGGAAAGGCTTTTTCTGAAAGATCTTACAAATAGCTCATGCTGATGCTTCCAAATATTAATTCTCAGAAATATTGACACTAAGTGAGCCCTATATGTATCTCATATATTGAGCAATTGTCATGCAGACCTATCCTTCCCACCAGGGCAGCTCAGGATCTGCATGCAGCCAGAGTATCTCATCTCCAAACATCTCATCTTCAAGGACAGACATTGCTGCAGACTGAGGGGAGAGGAACCAACAGGGATAAAATATGAGGCTATTTATAAAGTTGATTGTACACAGAAATCTGGTTTTTTTCTGCCCCTCCCAAAACCCTGAGTTTGAGCACTGAGATTCAGCCCAGTAATTTCAGTTATGGGTTTGTGAGAAGGGCAGGGGCTTTAAGTACAAGTTCAAGATCAGCCCAGTTCTTTCCATTTGCCACTCCTATTGAGCTACACACTTTTCTCAAGCCAGGACAAGCATTCTGAATCCATATTCCATGATCAGGTTGGCACATTCTCCTCTGACACTGCTCCAAACCCCTCCAGCAGTTTCCTGCCAATGCTGATATACAGCAGCACAGCCACCATTCCCTAGACCTGTTATTCAGCAGCAAAAGGTGAATAGCTCAAACCACAGCAGCCACAGGCTTTCCAGAGAAAGACAGATATGCAAAACACCAACTTTGCTATCACTGGGATGTCAGCAGCACTGAAATTCCCAAAACCAACACAAACAGCCTGTGCACCATGGTGACTCACCATTATGTTTGTATCTACAGCCTTCAGCCAGAGCACCAACAAGTATGCACAGCCTATAAGATCAATCTTGCTTTAGATCTAGGAGTCATTAGAAATCATTAAAGCATTTCAGTGGAGATTACAGAGGAAACAACAGCATCAGTGAAGATATACACGAGATTGTTAACTGGGAATTTAATTGTGTTGTGGAACAGCTTTGTGGTTTCGCTGAGATTAACAGCCACCAAGACTGATTTCTACTCAAATACATCAGGCATCTTCTTCCCTAATGTTGTGAAAATAAGTGGAAGTGCTCAATGCCAACAAAAGGGACTCAGGGAATTCTCATTTTACCAGAACAGTCTTGGACATGACTGGTCCCATATTGATAGAGAGAAAGAATGCTCAGTGACTGCAGAAGCAAAAGAATCCTCTACATTATACTGACTTTAGCACAAGCTAGCACAAGAATCACTTTTAATTTGCAAATCAGTGGTCAGTTTGTGACATGCATATCTTTTAATCCAGTCAGAGGGAGTATATCAGCCTTACCTTAACAGCTTCACTCTGTGTATATAGAATTTTGCTTTTTTTGGACAACAACTGGGGCTCAAGACCTGGAAGTCCTCTTTGTGTAGTGGCTGTTACATTGATAGACACTGAGAGCTGAACAACAGAAATTATTTTGGCAGCCAAATTGATATGCAGGTGCACATCTGAGCACATTTATCTCTAATTATCTGTTCTCAGGCACAAAACAAGCAGTTAGAGCAGAAAATACACAGGTATTTATTTCGCATTGCTCTTGCTCAGAAATTTGTATGCAAAAATTAAGATCAAGTTGTCAGAAAGAGAACCAAGTCTCAAGCCCAGTAAAAATATGCCCCAAAGTGACTTGCCCATGTGAATTTTAAAACTCACATTTTAGGAAAGAGAGAAAAGGAGAAGAAGTGCCTGCTCACAGGACTACCAGAGGCACTGAGGTTGGCTGCCAAAGAGCATAAATGTAACTTCAGACTCCTTCACCACAGCCACTCAACTTTCTTGGCAGACATGCGTTTTCTACACCCCTTCTGGGGATAAAATGCACTGTCTTGGATATGTGCATGTGGTAACAGATGGTCCATGCCAATTGCTTTAGTGGCAAATATTGCATACACTTCAAAACACCTCAGGATTTTGAAGCTGTAAGTTAGAACTCCTGGACAGAGACATTTCAAATCAACACTTTAAGGAGGATAATGTAAGCTGCATGCAGCTCAGGATGTGCATCTCTCAGATGAGATAGTTCTTCATTGTTATCACACAGGATTTTTTTTTGATAAATATTTGTTCTACAGCTTCCACTAAAAAAAAAAATTCACCTTTGGCTACCTTGGAGTACGTTGAGCACCAGGGACTGCCAGTATAGTGATCTTTCCAGTGTATTAATTTCAGCGCAGTGCATGTTATGTCTAAATCACTTACTGCCATACAGCAGAGATCCTCAGGTTCTTTAACAAAGGGCACAGAGTCCATCAGCTCCTACAGAGCTCTGCAGTACCTCAGCTAGAGTTCTTCTGCAATCTCAAAAGAAATCTCTCCACTGCTCTGCCAAATGCAGCATAGACACATGCAAGTATAGAGGGCCAGCGGCAGCAAAATCCTGACTCCATTTCCTCTTCCACAAACTAACCACTGACATGCTGCTGTCAGAGCAGCGTGAAACCTCTGCTTTCTTCTCTTATTTAGAAACAAGAACTCTTACCTAGACACAACTAAGTGCTGCTTCTTCCACAAAGCACAAGGGCACGTTGAGAGAAAGCCCAAACTGCTGAGCAACAGATGGAACGAATGCCTGAGTACTTTTAACCTGAGATGGATTCCTGTGATGTATTTCTGTACCAGAACAGAGATCCAAGGAATCTGCTCAAGCCATGGTCCAACAGACAGAGACATTGTAAATTAATGCAAGTGAGCCTAACAAATTTGAAATTAAAAAAATTCATCCAAATTTGAACAACCAGCCTTCACTGCTGCAGTCCACCCAATCTCAATGAATTGTTCCAAATACTGGTTTGAAAACTGTATCAGTGCAGAAGAAATAACATATTTTACTTAAAGTACCAAGCCTGATGATTAAGGAGTGAGTGCTCCCTCTTCACTCTCTGCCCAGCCCTCCACTCACACCCCCCCACCACCAGATTCACAGGATTAATATGAGACTGGCTTGAGGGTTTTAGCAGTAACTGCTGCAAAACAAGTTCTGATTGGTTGATTCAGAAATTGGGATTCTGGGCAGTGTTTTATAAAAGGATAATGTATCTTTAAGCCTAGGTGCCCTTCAGGGAAATGTATTGGATAAATGTCTTCTGAAAAGCCTGTAAATATTCCATCGCCTCACTGTCATTACTACCATGAAATGATAATGAAGCATGAAAGAAATATAATTCCATATTCAGATGACAGCATTAGCCTTCATAAGCAAACTGAAATATTTATTAGTAAAATGTTCGGTATCTACGCCTGTAATCTAAAAAAAAGGACAAAAATGTTTTATAATAAAAAAGAGATTGAATGCAGAGGTAAAATCTGGTTGGCTGATTTTATTGCTTATTATTAAATCCAGGCAAAACAATTATTTTTTTCTTTTCATTAGTAAGGCACCCAAATTAAAACTATGCCCTCAGGCTGTGAGGTTTACAGTAGTGATTAAAAACAAGAAATTGTGATGCATGGGGTTTTTGACAATGGCATAATCAAATTCATTCATATTGTTCAATCTTTCACTGACAAATATTTTTACAGTGAAATATACCAAACAAAGAAGCACATACAAGTACTATCAATACAGAGAAATTAGGAAGACTTGTTGTTATTGCAGCAGAGAACAGATACAATGTTTCTATAATCTTGAATACAAACATTATAGTGTAGTTAATTAGGGTAATTATTGCCTAAATTGTGCTTAATTGTTTTATACTGAAAAGGATTTCTGAAAGAAGCCTTTTGGATTTCTACAAGGCACAGAAGTGAACACACTGCAGCCTAAGTATTTAGATGTAATTTCCTAAGTTTGATTGCATTTCCTATAAGTCAGAAAACACATCCTGAAGCAGGCTGGGACAGAGATAAACACGAGCCACACGCCTTGACCTCTGTTTCACCTTATTGAAAAAGAGGCGTAAAATAGTCATTTAGTACACTAGCATCAGAGAGCATTCACACACTCTAAGCACATTCTTCTTAAAAAAAAGGTCTTTGAAGTGAATGAAAAATTAGAAATTCAAGTGACCACGATCAATTCTGAAACACTGCACAAAATTAATTACAGTTTTGCATCAGAAGCAAGAATGTAGATTTCAGACAGTGTGTGTCATTTATCTCACGCTGTACAATATACAAGGCGATTAAAAAGCCAAATCTGTTCCCACCCCCCAAGTCTAAGGCCTATCAGAGGCTGTGAAGTACAAATGATTAACTCCAAATTATTCAAGGGATTGTACAGACGCTTCAACTTGAATGAAATTTGCGGCAAGTCACTGGAGCTACGGAGGGACAGATTTGCTGCTCTTTATCAAAATCTAGTCTGACTATCGCTGACAGAACCCAGATAAATTGCACAGTAATCTGGCAGTGGCTGTGGAAAGCTTGCTCTGCAAAACCCAAATCTCTAATTTCTATCTGTTTTTAATTGCTTGACTTAAATTTGCATTTTTATACAATTGGCTTAAAGGATTTATTCTGTTCTTTAGGCTACTCTAATAAAATCGGGTCCCATTTTGCACGGTATCTCAGAAACCTACTTACATTAAATAAGCATGCTGTACTACAAAAATATTTACTGTAGCAGAAAAAGATCCCTTTTTATGTCATGTTCAGAATTAGGTAAAGAATACACGTGTCAGGAAGCTCATTTTAAACTCCCCTATGAAAACTTACCTGAGAATGAACAGGATGGCATAACAAAGAAAAGTGGGGAAAAAAGTAGATTCAATGCTTATCCTGATTCCCCCAGGATAAGCTGGGGGGGAAAAAAACAAACAAAAAACCCATGTGGGTCAAGAGTATGTACAGATTTAAATACAAGTTGGAAGACCCTGATAACACCAGGTGCTGTAGCCAAGCATCCAGAACAGAGCCATCCCTGGAGCACCTGAGTGCTGGGCATCACAGCAACAACTTCCACTCTCGTCATTCCCAAGCTCCAGCCTCACTGATGGAGGCACTGCCATCAGCCACTTCACATCCTTACTGACAACCTAATGTCACCCTCCCAGAGCAGAGAGCACTTACCCCAAACAAAACATCACAGAACACGAGCAGCACCTGGCTGGGTGACATGGTGACATCCCTCAGCCACACTTCAAATGAGTACCTGAAATCAAATTCCAGTGTGACAGCATCTGAACACTGGCATTCCAGCAGGATAACCAAGGCCAAACTGCCAAGGTCTCTAAACCATTACACTTCTAACCACTTCTCATCTGCATCTAGAACTGTCTAATGCAATAGACTGAGACTATTTCAAACACATTTTAACTTTCTAGTCAGGTTTTGCCAAAAAAACTTGCCTTATTTTACATGTATATTTTTTTACATGTATACATGGCCAAAGGTCATTTTTTTTCTTTTGACTTAATTTGAATATCTATAGTCAAAAAACGTATACATTTCAGTGTAGTTTAACATAATGCAATAGAAACAAGACCTTACATCCTTACAGGTTAAATTCAAATATATAAAGGAAAAAAAAACACAGAACCAACAAAAACAAATAAAAAACAAAACAAATTTAAAAAAAAAAACAAAACATACAAAACTACTTGGTTTTGCCTACCAGTTCCCACAAGGATACAAAGATTCCCTTTCCTTCCAAGTGAGTGTGAACAAAGCAGGACCAAACAGCTCCTATACCACAAGAACAAACACAATCTGACCCAAACCATAAACAGGATTTGGCCCTATGTGTATTCTCCATGAAGACCAACACTGCTGGAACTTAGTTACATTCCAGCCTGAAGGGCAGCTGCTCCATTAGTTTTCCAGTGGATAACATGTCCAGTATCCATATTTAGAAAGAAAATCCACGGAGGGTTCCCAATGAAATGAGAAGAAAAGTCAGCTATTGAAGAGGACACACCCATATCCAATTCCAGAGGTAACCAGCTCCCACAGGTGGCAATTCTAACCCTGGCTCTTGAGTAGATAAATCTATAAAGATGCAAGGAAATGTTAGTCAAACACTGATATTCCCCTCTTCCAATCAGTGCTGTTCCTCTGGCATGAGCAGGCACCTTCAGCAGCAAGAGATGGAACCCTCCTCACTGAAGAGCCATTCTAGCCAGATCACCAGAGAAAGGGACAGAAAGGGGGAACAAGGGCACTTCTGAGGCTCAGTGTCCTCAGCAGGCCCCAGGTGTGAAACCAGCCAGGGAAATCTGTCTGTAGCTGTTTAATGAAGCACTAGAAGGGCAGTCAATAGTTCTACTGCAAGATCCAGAGGAACTTTATTCTGGTGCTCTTGCTAATGTCCTCTGTCAAGCTGCATAGGGGGAGCTTTGTTATTTCTTACTAGAAAACCAAACTAAGTGCTAGAAACCACTTCTGAAATGGCAAATTTAAGAGAGGATGACAAAACTGTGTCAACCTGATGTGAAACCCAAAGTCAGCATAGCACAGAACATGCAGTCAGTTCTTGCAGCAGAAGAGCAGAAAACAGCTGTCCACAACCTGCTGCAACCCAGCTATGTCACACCTGTATTTCATCAGAAACCTTCCCCTCATTCTCACAAATTACTGCTAGGAAGCTCACTTCTTCTGAGTAAATAAGATATGAGAACAAATGTCTCAAGTTATAAAAAAAACCACAACAGCTGAAAAACTTTCAGGAACTCTAAACTGCTTTTATTACACTTGCATCAAACACAGGCCAGAGGATTTCCTCCTCCTTGAGCATTCCCTCCAGCACCAGAAATTACACAATGCATGCTGCCATGCATGCTTGAATGTTTTAAAACATGTGTAGAATAATCAAAACTCAGAATACATCTGACATACTATTCAAGCTTCCTCATGTCTTCTGACAACTCTGCTATTACTTTTTGGTACTCTTTCCCTCTATTACCATGTTTTGATAAGGTAATTTATATAAATCTTCTGTAAGATTACGGATAAAAAAATCCATTTAACTGTTGAGTGCATCTTATGTGAGTTCCACAATGATACATAATTTTCTAGCAACAAATTTGATATTCACCTTTAGATGTTAGAATGAAGGAAGACCTCCAAGGTTTTAGCACAAGTCTTCATAAAAAATACATTTGTATTTTTTCCTTCTTTCAGAGGTTTTGAATTTTATGTTTCTCTAACATAAAATGAATAAGAATTAATACCTGATTTCATTTCCAGATGAAGATAGTTATTCTAAACTATCACTCCCTCTTCATATTTCTTATCTTTGATTCTTCTGAATGGCTATACTGTCAAACATCAGGAGTGAACAGATCTGTTTGGTGAGGCAGAATTCCCCAAAGCTGATTCCTGCCAATGTGAGTCAGTGTCCACTGTACTTGATACATTTTTGTCAGCTAAACAATGGTGCTATAAACTGTGTCTTCTTTACAGGATTTAATTCCACTGCCATGTCCAACTACCATTGCTATCTCACAGCGAATTCATTTTAAATAAACAAATAAAAATTTCCCTTCAGCCATGCTTTGGCTGCTTCTCTCCAGTGAAGACATTCCATGTGCCCCCAGTTTTCCAGGCTGCTCTGAAAGATGATCCAGTGCTGCTTTACATCTTCAGGTGAGGTAAAAATTGCTCTAGCAAGTATTATGTACCACTGTAGGTACAAATCTGCAACAATCCAACCTCCAGCCCCAGGGCCCCACCTCTGCATCAGTTCTGTGCTTTGCCCCTCCTGAGTCACTAAAACACACAAAGCAGGAAACCGCCCATGCCTGGATCACTCATACTACCCCCACTGATTTCACTGGCTTAATTAAAAACAGATACATTTCTTATTCTAAAAATTGGAATTAATTCACTCCAGTAATTAGAAAACCTCAATTAAAAGTCTGTAAGACCTTACATATTTTAAAAGTAAAGCAACTGTCTACTTAGAGCTGTAGAAATGTATTCACTGAACAAAAATAAAATTAAAGCATGATTGAGGAAGAAACATCCAGTTAAAGAAGATCTAAACATTCTAGAGTTCTGATACAAAAACTTATTTTATAGCAAAAAAATACACATTTTGAAAGTAGAGAGGACTCACATAGAGCTTTAAGCAACGCATCATCAAAAATATTTAATCTTGTCTGTCCCATTCTATCATTGCAAAAACACTTAATCCAAGTACTAATTCAAGCTAAGGCCAAGTCCTAAGGTCAACTGCAGTCTTTAATTTGTTCCTTTTGGGGACTTTTTCTGTTACTCCTGAAAGCCAAGCTTCTAATCAGAAAGAGTTTGGTGCACTCAGCAGCATTTTTCAGCAACTTTGTCCCAGATATGCCAAACCAGATATTCCCCATTTCTAACATAAGCTGACAGACAATTTGACCAAATTTGTTTGCTGCACTCATCAGATTATTCAAACTCATCAGTACAGTAACACTTAGGAAGGTGAGCAGCTTCAGACTGCCAAACCCCTCAGATCCACCCTGGTTCAGGTTTACACAAGTGCATCCAAACAACAGCTGCACCCACTGCTATAAAAACCAAGAGTTACCAAAACAAACCCCAAAAGGCTAGACACCACAGGTACCATCCACCAAAGGAGGAGGAAGAGTAGAGGAAGTGTTTGACAAAAGCAGTGACCCCCTGAAGCCCAAAGGGACAGGTAAATGCTTAACACAGCCACCCTGCTCTCCTGAGGATGTAGTAAATGCTCTGTGGGACCCAACACTGCCTGGCACTCCCTGAACACAAGCAGCACACACTTCTTCTCTAAGGGTGATTTATTTTTTTCCTTCCTGGAGTGCTTAGCTGAAGTTCCAGCAGGCTCTTTCTTTTAGAAGCACCCTCAGACGTCAGAGTTACTCTGCTGCAGTTCTGTTTATCTACAAGGAACACAGAAGTCTTTATTCTTAGTTCCCATCTCCTAACTGTAAGCAAAGCTCAGGATGGCTTTTTCAGCATCTCTCAGGGTCAGACTCCTCTCCATCCACTGGCTTCTTGGTCCCTGTGGCTGTGTTGCCTCCTTGGATGCCAGCCCCTCCCCAGTACTCCTCACTCACAGGGAGCAGCTGCACCCAGAGACCCCAAACCCCCGAGGTCACAGTGGGGACAAGTCCCTCTGCTTGGGATGAGTCCTGCTCTTACCTCAGCCACATGCTCTAGAGAGAAACACGCAGGTTTTTACAATAAACTGAGCAGCACTGAAGCCCAATAGCATTCTACAAATCAAGCAAATTATAAAACGCAGAACCTTCAACATTCTTTCTATGCCAAACTTCTGGGGAAGTAACAGAACCTTAAAAGGTCCCAAAAACTTTGCATAAATTCTAGCCAGTGTGCAAGGATTCATAGAACACTGGGAGCTAAAGAAAGAGTCCAGATTTACAATTACAACAAGAAAACTGGTCTTTTGCTGTAATTAAAAGTTTGAAGTAAGCTTTTTTTTAAAATGGTGGAGACAATAAAAAGTGCATTAAATACATGTCATGATAAAGAATAGACAGCCTCATTTAATATTTTAGCACCCTTTCTCATAAAACTACTATTTTATTATTTATAACATGGATGTATTTTCAAGACATGTTTCATAACCCTGTACTTGGAGTTCCACTTTATATCCCAACCTATAAATCAGCAGTTTAATCCCAAGAAATTACATAAATACTTTGGAATGTGAAAAACCACATGGATTACCTGAATGCATTTATCCTTGAGAATATACCAGCCACAGTAGAGAGATTCTAAATTAATAAGCAAATGAAAAGAAGGAAAATATCAGGAAAATAAACAAGAGGGAGGAAAAAGAAAATCATGAAGAGCAGAGTTTGGGAGGAAAAAAGAGCAGAAAGAAAAAAACATAATCCTGAAACAGATAGTACAGAACAAAACGTGTCTTTTGCCTCAAAACCACTTTTTCTTAATTTGGTTTTTTAGGTTTGTTTTGGTTTGGATTTTTTTGGTTTTGATCGAGCATCTCACTTTTCTCAGACAAAACATCTCAAGATGTTTTGGACACATTTTTGTCCACTCTGAGTGCAGCCCCTCTAAGTTCTTGTTTCTGTGACTGAGATTTGTGAGCAGATCACTGTTTAGAATAAATGGTTCAAATAAGCTGCAGTAAGCAGAGAGTGACCTAAAATCCTAAAATCCCATCTTGGGCCTGAACATTTAAGCAACAGTAAGGGAGGAAAAGGGACAGTGCCTTCCCACAGGATAAGGGGATGAGGTGCTGCACAGGCAGAATGCAAAGGAATGTACAAATCCAAAGCTTTTTTCCTTACCTGTGTGAAATACTGTACTTGTTGAACCTGACTTAGCCATCCCCACAAGAAGTTTCACATTCTGTATTCTGAACTGGCTGCCCAGTGACCTCCAAGGGGGAGATTTCACAGCAGCAATCCAATTCACCAGTGATGAAAGCCCCAATAGGACAGTGAAGGCAAGGAGCAGAAGTTATAGCTCTATCTCTGAGAAGACAAACACAGCTTGTCAGTGCCACCTAAGAGCTCAATCTCACACGTGGAGCCTGCAGAAGCCTTGCATTGCAAACTGATTTGTGTCACTGAGGGCATGGCTGCACAGCACAGGGCAGCTCGGGAGGGCAGGAGAGCCAGCACAGCCACAGAAACACTGCAGCTGCCTCATGGAAAGCTCCAGCTGCAGCTGCTGGGGTGGAAAACAAACCTCAGAACACGAGTTGGTGAGGAACCCAAAATTGCTCAGGGGGGCTAATTCAACAGCAGCATGGGCATGTCCATAGCGCACTGCGCTGATATAAAACAACCTGCTCTAAAGAAAGGTACAGCTCCTGCCACAGTTCCTGCTTACTTCAGTTTTAGTAGGCTGAGTTTTTAACTAACTTTGTGCTCTCTCCTGATAGTGTTTTTTTCCAAGTCATCTTGATATAACAGCACACAACAAAAAAGCTCCAAAGCAGATTGATTTAAAAAGCAAATAACTCCTGCCATTCCTTCTCTCGCTCACTCTGCTTTACACAGAAAAAGCTTTTCATCAAATCATCTTTTAATGAGAAATGTGAAAGTATACTGAAAGGTCCCGTGTCTGTTCATATGAAACAGCCCTTTTTGAACTGAAATGGATTATTTAGAAATGTTATGCTTTACTGATGCACTTAGCACACAGTTAAGTTTCAGTTGCTTATTATATCCTGTTGAAAATAATGACTCACTGAGCTGCTTAATTTAGAGCTTGGCCTACCAAGGTCTTCTTTTTTTTTTTTATTTCAGAAGAAATTAATCAAAAGTTCTAGGGAATCATTCCTCATTGCCCTAACTTGAAAAATAATTTGAAATCCCTTATTCAATAATTTGAAAGTTGCTACAAGTTAAAGATACATCATTCTAAAGCTTATAAGGCAAACATTGTCCTAATCAGCAAGAAGGACAAATCTTGCCAGGAATTTGACATCAAAAGCAGATGTTGTACAGAGTACCTGACACTTTCAGAAATCACTTATGCAGTGCACACCTCTGCATTCCATTTTTGTGCATCTCTGTGGTATAATATCAGGTATGAGGAAATGCTTTATAAAAATGAAAATGCAATTGTCTGACCAATAAAAGGTATTCCTGTATGTAATCCCAGTAATAGATTTTTAAACCCTTAGCACTGCTGCAGTATTATGTATTCATAGTTATTATCTTGTCCACTTCCAAATCCTGAAAGGTTAGATTGTTTAAAGATTTGTTAGCTGTGAAATACTTAAAAAAAGCAAAGTATTAAGCTCAGAGCTAATTGAAAAATAGCATTTTATCAGATTCTCCTTTGATATTATCTTGTAATGATTGTACTTAAGGTACTCACAATACTTCAATAAATAGAGAAATTAAAAATATAACATCTTTAGGGCTTTTCAGAGAATGTGGCTGTTAACAATTTGCACTGCTTTTTTTTAACCATTATTTTCTTATATTTCCCACAATGCTTCACATCAGAAGCAAACAGAAACTGAATGATTACCCCAAAGTGTGCTAGATGAACTGGAAAAAGTCTATTCAAACAAAGCTCATTAGTTTTGATACCTCCAGGGCTATGACAAATTAAGCGGCTGGTGAATATGCTTGCAGACAAAAGGATGATGCAAAATCCAGGGCTTATGCTAGGCATTGTGTCAATAAATTCTACTGGAAAAGGTAAAAATTACCATTGGAGCTAAAATGGAGCCCCTTGAAGGAGCAAGTAGAGAATAGATCATCTCTTTTCTTAAATACATTTAGGAATGGTGGTGCTATAAATAATAAAGGATTGCTTACTGGCTGCTTTGAATGTACATTCTGATGGGTCAGTCCTGACCTCCAAAAACTCTTCCTCCAGAGCTGGTGAAGAGCATGCAGAGAGTTTAGGCAGACTCTGAACTGTTTTGCCACATTGAAGACTTAACTGCACCACAACCTCCACGGTTTGTCCCACACACTGCAACACCCACTCCTGAACTGAGAGCGGCCACCACCAAACCTGTGCCTGCAGCTTTGGAGTGAAAGCACCCCCAGTGGCTGCAGAACGCCCTGGTGTGCTCAGCCCTGCTCCCAGAACAGCTCTCTGGAGCACACACCAGCACCAGCACAGGCCCAGGGGATCAGCTCAAAGCACAGAGTGAGAGCACAAATTCATTCCTGGACCAGGAGAGGACTTTGCTGTGCCACCCCAGAGCCATCCTGGTGGTGAGACCTGGGTCTGCTCTTGGGGGGGCTCACACTGGCCACGGGGGGAGTTGGAATGGCAGCACCAAACCCAAGATCCTCCCAAGGCACTGTGAGCTTCACCTTGCTGCCTGTCAGCTTCCACTGGTTTCAATGAGAACAGGCCTGCAACTTCCCCAAGTTATAATTATTTTATATCTATTATCCCAGTATTTGCTCTTTACCCACCAGAGCCCTCTCTGATGGCAGCCTTGCCCCTCTCACACATTTGTTTGTTACCTCCAGCTGTGATGACTGAGCCATTATGTGGGTGCTGTGCCATGGAATTGCCAACCACTCCCACCCTTAATTTGGCTGCTCTGGTGCCATACCTGCTCCTTTACAGCCAGGCAGGATTTGACCTACACAGCAAAGTTTTTCATGTTCAGAATGATCAGGACCTGGCCTATGACAGAAGCCATGGTTTACATGCTGCAGTGAGTGATTTGTTCCTGCAGAATAGTCTGTACCTTAAAATTGCTACAGAATTTGAGCTGGAAGCTGGATTCACCTCCTTCTATGGCACCAGGAATTCCAAGTCAGTTCACAGCCTAACTAACCCAGCTTGCCACCAAAAGCAGATCATTACTTTTGAAATTCACTTTGCCATTTGATAAAGCCTCATTTTGCAAGCTTTTCCATATATGCCAGATACAACTTTGCTTCCTCTCAAATCAAAGTCAGATTTAAAACCTCTGAAGAGTACCAACCTGGACAAAACCTTTATACCAGGAGCAGAAATAATTAAATTCTATTCCCCTAAAGCTCAAAGAATACAAAGGTACAACACGGTGGGGCAGGAAGATACCAAAAAACTGTATTCACTCTATTCTGTATATAAAACTGTATTCCACTCTATTCTATTCTCAAAAGATTATATTGTAAAAAATCAACCTGTGAGGTTCTGATTTCCTGTCCTAAGATGTGCTGTCATTATGAACACAACATAAAATGTTTTGCAAAGAATCTGGAACCTGAAGTGAGGCTGGGTTCCTTTTCCTGTGCCCATTGTCATCACTCTTTGAGATTTTGCAGTCCAACTTCTGCCTCCACAGCCCCTATAAAATGCCAAAATCTCCAAAACGTGCCCTGGCCTGTCTGCAGTCTCACAAGTGCCACTGAGCTGGCCCAGTCCTGTTTCACTGGAGCTGCCATCAAGGTCCTGTGCACTTCACCTGCCTGTGCGTCAGGGCTTTTTCCAGGGCAAAAGGAGACATTTTTTGGTTTGGAGCACACCACTTCTTTGAATGGAGGAAAAATTCTGCTTCACTCACTCTTATAAGTAAACACTTGGTTGGCCATTTTCTCTACCCACATTTTTAGGCTCTTTTCCGCTCTCTCAAAAAAAAAAAAAAAAATTGTTAGTTCTAGCACGTACTCATCAGGGGCTGATCTATTGAGACACTTGTTCAATTAAGTATAATAAAATAATTCTCACAGTCCAAAAAAGCCCCAACAAGCCTCAAGGTGTGTCTGTTGCTCTCAGCCAGCTCCTACCCCAACAGAGAAATGACACTTCCTCCTCCATAAACAGTGTAAATAAACCCAGAGTTAACCCTGACAGCTTCCAGATCACACAAGTCAGGAAGTTCAAGGATTGTAGCTCTTGATTCTGCTCTGTCTCACCCAGGAAGGTGCATTGCAATTATTTTCTCTATTCTAAAAGGATAAAAAGAGCTGACCTGCTGAGATTTAAGCCTGTAGTTTTAGTTCAAATACAGAACAGAGTTCTGTCACAGAACTCTAAGGAAAGATATCTGAGGACCCAGGAATTCTGAGACATCATCTGTCTCTCCAAATCTCTTTTGGTTATCCACATTCTACCAAGGGGAGCTGCCATTTTTATATCTATCATGCAGTTCCTTTCCTATCGTGTTTCATTCTTCCAAACTCTGTTGTCAACCACTTCATTATCTTCATTAGAATCACTGTCAGGAGTGAAAGGCATGAAAGGCTTCAGCTAACATCTTCCTAAACCAGCCCCCTTTGTGCTTTGCAAGTCATTGTGATCTCACACACCAGATCTGGGCTCAAGCAGTGAAATATCAAGAGCATAATTCTTGCAAATTTCTGAGTATCATAAAGTCTTACTGTGCATATCATCCAGACTGTTATGATGTTACTTCTGCCTTTTGATATGGCAATCAACAAACGTTTATATCCACATGTATAAGAGACATGAATAAAAGATGAAAGACAAATACAACAACACAGATAGAAAAGTAGATCTGATACATATAAGCATTTAGGGTATAAAGTATATTTTTTTTCTGTATCATTCTGCCTAGTCCATCCAATCAAAGACAAAATCCAGTTGAAGTGACTTCAATTTTCCCCAAGACATATTTATCATCAGAACTGAATTCAAGTAAGTCAATTTTTTAATCTCAAAGTGACTTAGAGCAATATTTCATGCTCCTAACCAAAAAGCACTCTCAGACTTTTGGGGAGACAAGACCTTTCCAGTGGAAAGGCAACAACCCTGTCCCAAGCCAAGCTGTGCCAGGACATCAGAGCCACAGCAAAGTTCTCCTGGGCCTCCAACCCCTCCCTTCCCCTTCAGCTCTGGGAAACACAAAGCAGGGAAGCAGCAAAGGTGCTGAGAGCAAGATCTCCACACACACCCCCCCAGACACTGCTCTGCAACCCTTCCCAACAGACAGACCTCTGGAGAGGCATCTCAGTGCTTCCTGAACTAAGAACAAAAGCCAACAAGACCACATCATCCCACAGTTCTTACCTAAAAAGGTAAATATATAAATAAAATCATTTTAAAGTTGTTTGCATAACTGTGAAATAAAACCACTTCATAGCAGGAGGATGTTATGTACAAAAACCCCAAAAATTTACTTTGAGGGATGTTTTTTCTAATGAAGAACAGCAGAAAAAAAAGCCAAACACAAAAGCAAGGTTTGTTCCTACCACTACCATAGCTCTTTCTGAATCAACTAGTAAAATCTATGAATCTCAGCAGGAAAAAAAAAAAAATATTACAAAAGGAAGCCACACTGGCTGGAAAAAAAAAGCAACCAAACAAAAACCAGAATTATGAGATATCTACCCATTTGTTATACTCTCATGCCAGGCAGATCTGTCTCCAGACAGTTCTCACACAATCTGAGCTGCTGAACAAAGATAAAACAGGATGGAAACTCCTCCTACAGGCATCACAACCAAAGTTCACCTTCACACTGATGACACTTTTTGTTTTCTTTTTTCAAAACCATATAGAGATAATGTCATCTCTTCTGATACTGCCAATTCAAAACAGGACTTGCTGGAGAATTGCAGAGTAGAGACCTGCCAGATAACACTGATACTGCTGGTTTTTCTCACAGAAATTCTTCACATGAATAAAGATTTTTTTTTTAATGGAGAGTAGGTATAAATACTGGAATACTTCTGAGAGGGGGAAAAAAAATGAATAAACTTATATTCCTCTCATAAAAAGAACTGTTTTGTCAAGATCTTGTTTTTCACTCTTTGCCCATCATGAAAAACAAACAGAAATCCTAACAAGCCCAGGAGATGGTGGCCTCTGATAGCCACAAATCTTAGGTGGAAACTGTGGCTCCCAGCTTGAAAAGATATTTAAAGTTACTTTTGACTGTTCACATTCAAAACATTGATTCTAAATAAGCAGCAATATTCCCCAGGTACATCCTTTCAGACACTGTGCATTGCACAGCTGCCATTTAAGATGAGCATCTCCAAACTTCCATGGGATCCTTCATTTCCCTTCACCTCCCTCCGAGCACCTTGCCCAGGCTGGCACCAATTTCCACAGCTTGGGGAAACCTGGCCACACACCAGGGTGGGGACAAGGCCAGGGGACAGACAACAGTGCCCAGAGGAGCTGCTGGCCATCTCATGTGCCCTTCATAAGAACAAAAGGCTGAAAAAAACACAGCAGGTATAAGAGATACACTGCTCCAAATCCACTCTGACAATTAGAATGATAAAATACAACTCACTTTTTCAAGCTCCTTAAGCAAGGATTTTTTGGTATGTGGATATCTGCCTAACGCACTGGGTCCTGCCTCAGGCACTGTGGCATGAAATAATTATGTGTACAGACCCTCAAATAACACAGATGATAGAAGTACACAATAGAATTACTTTGGCATACTTGGTGAAAAAAAAATGTATTAATCAACAGCTTTAAAATGCAACTGCCATTCCCAGAATCAAGAGGTCTTGAAGCAACCTGCAGACCAGCAGTGACAAACATGAAACATTCTGCTTCAACAACAAGAACAAAGTAAATAAGACAATTAAAATGAGCTCTTGCTTCACTCTGACTGCTGGGAGAGCCTTAGAAGCAATGAACATAGGTGGCACTTTAAAACCTGCACATGAAATACCAAATTCATGTCAAAGTCCCCCTGTAAGAGAAATAAACTTTTTGATATAATCATTTCCTACATTACTTAGCCCAATGTACAAAATCTCTTAAAAATGTCAGGTTTGCAAATCCTGCTGGATTGGTGGTGACAGGAGCAAGTTCAGATGCAAACTAAAACTAAGCTGCAATGGCAGAGTTTGTCCTTTTGTGCCTGTATTCTTCAGGTTTCTCCAAGTGGAAATCCTTAGAGCACCTGAATTCATTTCTGACAGGAGCATTCACTTCCTTCCTAGCTCTCATCTGAGCAGTGCAGCTCAGCTTGGCACCAACACCACTGACCTTTATCCAGCTTTCACCCCCCTGGGGCAGAGTTATGTAAAGTCTGTGCTTGGTTTAGGGCCCTGCTACCACTGGGGCAAGGGCAGATACTTCACAGTCTCCAAGGGCCACAAAAACACCAACCAAACCAACCCACACAAGAGCATTTCCTCACTTTAAAATAGCAACTCAGATTCTGAAAAGTTTATTTTACTGGGGAAAGCATGAATATTATTTTTAAATTATTTTTCCCTATTTAGTAATCTCTTCCCTAATTTATTTCCCACACTTCATTCTGTCAAAGACACATCAAAGTCTTGTTCTGAGGTGAAACATATTGCTGGTTATTTCCAATTAATGGCTTCCCCTGGAGTAAAATGAACTTTCAGGGCTCAAATGTGACGACTACTTGACAAAAACACACTTTCCTTCAGCCCTGGGTAATTCTTTTCTCAAGAACTTTTCAGTCAAACATTGAGTAAGAGCTGTGTAAGGGCAGAGTGAAAAGGGGCTGAGCCAGTGCATGCTCGGGCTGAGATACAGGGTTAGGGTCTGACTTAAGGACCTATGGAAAGAAAAGAAACCAGGAGGAAAAGACTAGCCCAAGTCAGTGACATTTATCATTCCATGTTTCATCACTGACTCCAGCAGTTTTTCACTGGCCCCTTTAGGAAATAGGATAATAATAGTTATTATTATTTTCAGCCCTTTTTACTAGTTTCATTAAAGAAACCTGTTTTTCAGCAACTTTTTCCAACTTTCTCTATCACTACAATGATTATGACCACAGATAATCTGAGACAACAAATTGAAAGAAATTTTAAACCACCTCTTTTTTCCTAAGAACCCTTTGCCCATCTCAAAGGCATCTTCTAATTTGCAGTAAGAGTCTTTTTAGTTTCAGCTGACCTCTCAGACCTGGAGCTATGTAAAACTCAACCTCTGTTTAGTATTACACTGCTATGGTAACCTTCAAAAAGGGCATTACAAAAGAGTATCACACTGCAGTAATAAACTACAGCTCATGTTTATGGTGTGCTCAAACAGAAGAATTTCCTTAAAATCCTTTCCCAAAAGGGAAGCAGGTATAACCATGGGATTATTAACATTATTAACTGCTATTGAAGCCTCCTGCATGGTAGAGAAGATGAATAGATTATTACCCCAGTTATATTAATCTACTAAAAGAGTTTGAAGATTCACAAATTCCTGTTTTAAGTCTGGCTATTGATGTGTGTGCAAGTGATTTCTGTTTTGCCATTTTACTTGTTTGTCTGCTGGTCTACACTGTCATCACTGCTACTATGCAGATTCTGGCTCAAATGATATAGATTTCACCAGAAGAGCAGAAAGTTCCTAACACTGGTGCCTTTGGGAACTTACCTTAACAAAAACAATACATAAACTTAAAAAAAAAAAAAAGGTTGAGTGAGAATACTTCTACAAACCTGTCTCAAATTAATAACATGATCTTAAAAACTGTGGTCCACATATTCCCTGCTTTGCTGTGAATGTTTTTTCCAAGGATAGGTCTCTTAACACTACAAATTCTAATCCAGAGGGGAAATAAGGCAAATTCATATGCCCTTAGAACCATCTAAAGCACTTTTTGTACTCAACATAACTCACAATTTAAACTGCACACGTGCACACAGTCATAATCCATCTTTCATTTACATTGTCAATAATGAAGCTTCTTACTTCAGGAATATAAAACTTCTCAGTAATTTCACTGAGTAAAAAAGGGTCTGGCAGTTGCAGAGACCACCATGGGAATTTCAGTTCAAGTTTTGTTTGGATTGTTTGGTTGTGGGGTTTTTAATGTCTGTGCTGCCAGGAATCAGAGACAGAAAAGATGCACCAGACCATCTTGTTTCCATGCTGTTGGATGTTTTTCCCACTGAGGTTCTATGAAGTTATTCTGAATGGATTTCTTTTCCCTCCACCAAGTCCAAGCTACATTTAAATAAATGCTTCATAACTTCTATCCCAAGTTACACATCTTTCTCTCCAAGCTTTTTTCAGCCTCTCAGCAATGCTGTGTTCACTGTTTAGCAGCCTCGAGCAGCTCTAAGCTGAGAAACACAACCCAGGAAGCAAATTGTGTCCCAGGCAGTGACAATGACAGCACAACAAGGGGCTTGTGCGCTGTGTATATGCACAGAGCTCTCAAAAGCTGTCTGCTACTGCTACAAGCTCACCTCCTTTCTGCTCAGCAATACAGCTGGAAAGGCTCCATTTGAAACTAGAGAGGCCTTTGCTCTGCTAAAAAAAAACCAACCAAACAGAAGTAGTAACACAGCATTTTGTGCAGTATTTGCACATTCAGAATACAAGACAGAAGTGCCAGCCTTGCTGCTGCACTCACAATTTATTGGCATGCCCAGGACCCAACTGTGTTGATCCAATTTGCACTTGGAGAAAAAGAGAAGGAACAATAATAGAAATAGCAGTAATAATAATTAAGATTCAAGCAATCAAATAAGGAATGCTACACTTAATGAAATTTCACCTCATCCAAATGGATGAACTCCCTGCACAGAAGTTCTCTCTCGGGTCAGCATGCACTTATTTACACAATCTTTTAATGCATGTGTTTAAACCTGAAACCATTTTCGGTGCAAATATAATAGAAAATACAATTCTTTGGTTCAATGATTCTGCTGTTTATTCTCTTGCTTAAATAACCATGACTTACAGTCCACTTTATTTTAGAGATGGATACATATTATAAATATAGAAGAATAACTGTGGTACAGCAATCCAAAATTTTACCTACTGACAAGTATAACAAAAGTTTAGATGTGTTTGGTGTAGTTTCCACAAAAAAATTATTAAAAAGTCAGAAATATATATTCAAAGACTATATAAAAGAATCAAATTTCTATTGATGAGTCAGAACTTAAACATTTCTATATTTTTATGCAGAAAGGTTAAAAAATTTTGGTGCTTATTTGGGTTTTTTATATCTTTTGGCATTTACCATCCCCTTATCAGCTAGGTAGTGGAACACCTTACTGGTGTCAAAGGACCTTTACTAGTATAAATTACTTCCCTTTGGCAACCAGAAGTTATATTAGAAATGAGTATTATTATATATTTCTGTGCAGGCATCCACTCTAGAAAATTTACTCTCTATTCCAGCTATAATTGCTAACACAAACTGCTCACGTTCACTCAGACTCCTTAAACTGACTCAAAAAAAAAAAATACTTTTTTTACCAAAAAGCATCAGAAAATTCAAAATTTACTAATAGTTTTGCACAGAGGTCCCTAGCACCTAACCATAATCTTTTAATGAACATATAACACAGATGGATTTCTCCCACAAGAACTCAAATTACTACTAATAATGTATTTTCAATTAGATAAAAGGCTGTAATATTTTAAATATAAGATAGATTTCCCATTCCTATTTCCATTTATTTTTTTCCCCAACAGCTTTAGTTCTTGTAAATTTTTTAACACTAGCTTCCATCAAATAAGAATGAACTGATCCTTATCTCCTATCTAAATCAATGTAAATCATTGTCTGTTAATAACAAAATTCAGCTCTTACATGAAAATGCATAAAAGGAGCTCTATTTAGGAGCAGCTGCTGTGATTTTAGCTGCAGGTTTCATATATTCTTCATCAGAAAAAACAGAGCACAAAAAATTCAGAGTTCCAACTCTGGTTCAAAGTGTTTGAACAGATGATCACACACACAAATAACCCCCCTCTATTCATCACCTTTAGGTATGCAAGTTTTCCCAAAAGCACATTTAGGTAATTCACTCAACCATGGCCTATAAGTTTACTTTCAAGAGGTATTTCAAGAAAGTTTGGGAAAACTTTACTGAAATTACTAAGGCATACATTTTTAGACTCATGTGCCTAAAATTAATTTCTAAGTCCGTAATTAGACATTAGAATAGAGCTGTAAAACCTTCAAATGTTTAAGATACACCCAGACTATACATTACAGCTTCAGAGAAACTTAAGCTTGTATTTAAATTATTGCAGTGTCCAGCTGGGCCCCTGCTGGCTGTCTTTCTTTGAGTCCATCATGCCAGGAAGGCTGAAGGCAGCAGCTCACCACAGCAATTCCATGGGAAGTGCTGCTGCAAGGATCCCACCATCCACTCCACTCACAGGTTTCCAGCTCCTGAATTGCATGCCACATGCATTTGTGCCTGAGCAACAGAACTTTTTTTTTCCCTAATCTCACCAATACTTGTCTCTTCACAACTCGTCAAATGGAAAAAGCACAAAGCACTCAAGCAATAAAAAAAACCACCCACAAATTCTTTGCAGAGTTTTATGTTGAGTGTGAAGAGCAGCTGAAATTCAGCAGCAATGCAGCTAGCCATGGTTATTCAAAAGACAAAGCACCTCAACTCCCCTGATGGCAGTGACAGGCCAGTAGGAGCAACAAGGGAGTTTTCAGCAATCATTCAAAAGCCATGTCATGCAATGCTACAATCACCCTCCTCCTCCCCTGCTCGTGGCCATGTAACAGGGCCCTTCTGCATCCAGTGGGTGCTCCATTAACACAGCAATCAGCTGGAGCTGCCAGGGCTGGCACACAAGCAGTGCTCTGCAATCCCATGAGGATGGCATCAATCACCAGCAGCAACCACCACAGCCTGCTCTGACTTCCCTGACCTAGAGACCAGACCCAAAAATAACACTTCAGATGTGAAGGACAGGATTCATCTAATTGAAATTTCCGTTTTTAGTGTGCCACATCCAAGTGTCAGCAACCAGAGCCCCACACAGGTCCATGGAGGGCAGTGGGTGTCAGGGCAAGGGTCACCTGTTCTGACATCTGCTATAGGCAAGGCTCCTGTTCTCCTGGTTCTCCTACAAATGTTTCCTGGAAGCCAAGACCCAGTAGAAAAGTTTACCTATATCCTGCTCTATCCCAATATCTAAGTATCTATATCCTGCTCTAGGTCTAAGCTATAAACCAAGCCACATTTTAATGTTAAAATATTATACTTCTATTTACACTGTTTTAGTAATGCTCAGCCAAACAGGTTCTGAACTCAACTCCAGTGTGACAAATTCTCATTAGTCCATGTTTATACCACTGTGCCTACAGAATGGAGTAACTCAGAGCCCTTTCAGATACCACTCCTAAGATACCTCATTTTTATATAGTTCAGGTGGAATATCTGCCTAGTTTGCATTATATGCTGTGTATTTTACCCAAAGACATATTGTACACAGTCACTAAGTGAAATGCCACAAATGCTAATATCTAAACTACAATATATAGGGAGATGAAAACATGCTAAACTAAAGGAAAAAATATTCCAGGCTGTGAAGTGTAACAAAAAAGGCCCATGATGACAGTTTCATCTGAAAATAGCAGACTGAGACACATTAAAATTGGTTTATTGTCTCCCTAATGAGGCAATGTATGTAAAGCCCCAAATACTCTATAATCAAAGTTACCAGCTAGTGTAAGCTTTGAAAAATGAGAAGCAAATCTGTAGCTGATAATTAACAACTTCCTTCATTGTTGACTACACAGGAAGGAGAAGGGTGTTTTTACTGCTGCTCTTCTCTGCTTTAGTGCACGATGCTGCTGGAGTGGGGTCCTGCTCAGAACACAGGAACTGCTTCATTTTTTCCCAAAACTCTTGAGAGCTGCAGTCAGCAAGGCCTACTTTTTGTACCCTAAAATGCTAATGTCATTCCTTTAGTCAGGCAGAATTAGAATAATCTGCATAATTAGAACAGATCATGAGGTTCCAAGGTTATCTGTAGTGCCATGACAACATCAAGTTTTTTCTTATCAGAGTGTTTTCCTAGGCTAAGTATAACTCATGCTTGTGCAAACATAAATCCTTAAATACATGTGAAAATCTTTAAATACGTGCAAAAAGCCCCACACCACCAAGTATTTGTAATCTACCAACAGAATCTATTCAATAATGGGAGAGTGAATCTAAGCTGAACACCTCCACTACCTTATTCTAATTCCTCCAAATTCCAAACAGAGGTTTATAGCCACGTTTTTCTGACCACACTGGAAAAATTAAGAGTAAAGTTGACTTTTCCAGCAAAGCCTGTAGAAGCTACAATACTCAGGGGTATGGTAAGACCACCCAGAGGACAGAATTCAGAGATTTTATCTGAACCCAGCTGCTTCCTGCTGAAGGACACCACAACACAATCACTTGGACTCCAATCTCCTACCAGGCTGCTACACCCAGAGCATCCCCTCCTTCAAATCAACTACTAATACTTCAAGTTTTATCAATGTTCTTTGAATGTTTCACAGCCTCAAAATCATACATGAACCCACCAAATCAACCCAAACATGGGGAACAGGATGTGAGCCACTGATTAAACTAAATGAACTACAAGGGTTTTCAAAAATCCAGAATTACCTCTGGCTGGATATTCCTAGCTGAATGTATTCACTGCTCTGAGGGGGTTTATACTTTGCCTTGAAACACCTCACATTTAAGCTAGGTTTGCAAAAGTGCCTACATGCAAATCAAAATACTACTTACTCATTTGCCCAGGGCAATAATTATATTTTATAAACTTGTCAAATATCCTTTGTTTCTTAATCAATCTTCAGGGCCTGTGGCAGACAAGCAGGTTTTGTGACTTCTGAAGGTACAATTTCAGGATTATTTTTAAACATTTATATTAAAGAATGTCCATGGTCATATCCACTTCGTATTTCAAGGCTCCAATGAAAACTCCAAAACAAAAGCACAGAAAACTTAAAAACAAATCCACCATATCCAAACCTGAAAATCACTGGGTAAACCACAAAATATTGTGCTATCTACTGATAACATCCCTTTTATTACTGATGAGAATTCATAAATTAAATTCCAACACAAAATCTCATCCTTGAGACCTAGTGTTCACTGAAGAAATAATAGCACTCCCATGCTTCTGACACTGAAGCCTCTATGATTTTGAGCTTTGGAAAGCACAAACTATAAAAAACAAGTAAGCCACATATTAAAAAGAACTTGTACATGTCAGTTAAAACACATATATACAAATATATATTCATTCAGTGCTGGGTCTGGCCATTATTAACATTAGAGAAAAAAAAATCTCTCTCATACTGTAAAACTGCATAAGATCAGTGGCTCTTAATCCAGAGCTATGACCAAAGGATACCACACCTAAAACTCTGTCATCATGGATCCTCAGATATTTTCACATTCTGGACCCCATCTAAATGGAAAGATTGCTTCATGGCTCTCATCATTGCACTGCCACAGACCAAGCTCCCTCCTGCCCATAATCCTGACTCACATCCATCCCCATTTGAGAGCAAGTGTGTAGCTTTGCAGGGCTTCAGAATTCCATCTGTCCTGCCCGAGATTTCCTGAAGTACAGATAAATTCCACTGAATAACACTGCAATATGGGGAATGGATACATTTAGAGCAGCATATGGAAAAGCAATATTTAAAAGTACTTTTCATACATTAAAAATATACATGTGATTTAGAAACGAAAAAAATAAACTAAGGAGGAGGAAAACATCATTATTAGACTACAAAAATCTATGGCAAAAGTTTGGGATTCAGATAGAGGCTCAGTTGGGTAGAATATTCTGCAACAGTTTATTCCTTCAAGAGCATGTCCAAAGTACAAGAGACCATCTGCACAAGAAAACACGGATGGAACACACTCAGAAAACAAACAGAGCACTCCATCCCCTCAGCCCCCTCCAGCTGGCCACGCTGGTGCCTTGTCCACTCAAGGAATGAAGTGCTGGCTGGCAGCACAGTGCCCAGTGTGGTATAGGGCAGGTGATGCACAAAGAATCAGCAGAAAGAACAGAACCTTTTCTTCAGTGTTCCTGTGCTACACCAAAACCCAGCCTTTAAATCCTGATGGGGACAAAGAGCTGCACTGCACAGCCCATTCTTGGCTGCTCGGGGATGTCTGCAGAGCCACCCTCACCACCTCAGTTCAAGCCATCCTTAGCTAGTATCTGTCCCCTGTAAAAGAGCTTAGCTTTGCATCCTTTTGATAGAAACACAGAGTAACTGAGGGTGGAAAAGACCTCAAAGATCAGAGCCCAAGCTGTGCCCACCTTGTCCCCAGCCCAGAGCACTGAGTGCCACCTCCAGCCCTTCCTGGGACACCTCCAGGGATGGGCACTCCAAAGCTCCCTGGGCAGCCCCTGCCAAGGCCTGAGCACCCTTTCCATGGGGAAATTCCTGCTGCTGTCCAAGCTGAGCCTGCCCTGGCCCAGCCTGAGGCCGTTCCCTCTGCTCCTGTCCCTGTTCCCTGGGAGCAGAGCCCGATGTCCCCGGCTGTCCCCTCCTGTCAGGAGTTGTGCAGAGCCACAAGGGCCCCCTGAGCTCCTTTTCTCCAGGCTGAGCCCCTTCCCAGCTCCCTCAGCCCCTCCTGGGGCTCCAGCCATGAGGAGCCCAGAAATGGACAAAACCATCAAAGTGTCTCACCAGTGCCAAGTATTTTTTAACAGAAGATTTGGATATATCTTATATCCTGCTCAAATAAAGCATCTTTTCTAAAATTTTTTCCCATCAACACACCATTTCCCAGTTAGCACATCTGACAATACTGAAGAGGACTCTTTCCCAAAGAATTTTAAGTAAAATACAATTTGTTCAGGGATTTTTTTTAAAGCAATCTCTGGTTTTAAAGAAACCAAACACCTCTGCACGATACTTTTTGCCTGGATTTTCTTAACAATACAATGAGAAATCCTGATCAATAAACATTCTCTCACGAGAACTTGTAAAACATTTTTCAAATTCATCCCCTGTTGTCACGGACTCAACTCTGAAAGAACATGGTACTTAACACACAACAGGGAAGAGATATGCTGAGAAAAAAATGAAAATCAGAAACACACAAATTAAAAGCACACACTCAAAACCATACCCATTTCTCTGTTAGAAATCAATCCTGAGGAACTATTGCAATAAATGTTCAAACATCTGAAAACACAACACCCCCATCTTTCAGGAAAACACCCTCAATTCTATTTTGCCTGTTCTGATGTCACAAAAAATTCAAACTTCATATAAACTGCAAGTTTCATTCATTCAGCTTCATACTATTTTAAGCAGGCAATTTTTCCTGCTGTTGTGTTTTTGGGGTGATCCAGTCACAGTTAACATTGCAGGTAGCACTGCCTCCAAAGCTGTAAAAACCTTTACTAGCACAAAGAAATTGCAAAGCAGGAAAAAGTTTAAATTATTGCAGAAATAAACCTAGAATATAAATGGTGCTATAAAACCCTACTTGTTTCAGCACTTTTTTTTTTGCACTGCACTGTCACTATCATGTGGCAATCACAGGAAATCTATTCTTCAAGAACGAGCTCTCAGCCACTCTCGAAGAGCTAAAAATGCCTTTTTTCCAGATGGCCTAATGATAATAGCTTTTCACAGATCAGCTGCAAAAGTTGGTTGTTTTGTTCTCACTTCAGTTAAGTAAAATTCCAGAAATGCCACAGTCAAGTTAATCTCAAAGAAAACAGATATAATGAATACAGAACCAGAGGACTCATGGAAACTGTGACTGCGGTGGAAATGCTTTATTCAGCTCTGCAACCACCAAAACTCATGCTGTGAGGTCCTGTGGGGCTACTCCAGCCCAAGGCAGGACCTCTTAGGACATGCACCAAGCCTAGACACACTCACACAGAGACCCCCACTGGGAGCATCTCTTTTGTAAGCTGACCGTAAGCTCAGCATCTCTGCTGACTCCAAGTTCTGCCCTGCAGAGGAGCAAAAGGAGCCCATGGTTTAATTACAGCTCAGAAATTGTGTCCCAGCCTCTGAGCAGCGAGGGTTCTTCCCTACAGAACAGCAGGCAGATGGCAGCTGGGGGATTTCACCAGGAAGGGCCCAAGCTCTGTGCTGCTCTCCAGCCTTTTGCCCTCCCTGCGTCTTCAGACCCGAGCGCGTTTCTCCAAAAAGAATAAAAACTAAAAAGGGCACTGGAGACAAGAAACCAGGAGCATCAGAAGCATAAAAGTACAGGCCATAAATTGCCAGCTTCCAGAAACAGGGAGCACAAATTTGGGAAAATATAACCCAAGGTGTGCTCTGCAGCTTGCACTTGTCCCCTGTAAATCCTTCAGTGGCCAATGTCACTGAAAGGACAGCGTCCTGCACGGCTTCGCTCTGCTCTGCAAGAGCTGTGCTCAGGAGCATAAATCTGAAGGTGTCAGGGACCACTGCACAACTGGTGCCCACTTCAGGAAATTTCAGCTGGCCACACACCAAAATTAGCAAACTGAGGGCACTGGGTTTGATCTGAAGCCCCACACCAAGTACACAAACCTTTAAAGCACCCTCAGAGTCTGTTACGTGTCTTGATAGGCATTGCCAGGCTCACATTTGTCTATTACAAATAAAGAACTAAAAAAAAAAACCTCAGAGAGACTTTGACTTCAACAGAAACAGTTCATCCTACCAGCACTCGATTGAAAAAACTTATTGACTCTAAAATAAATTGCATTTGGATAAAAACTGACTGGATTTTTTTAAGCAGGAGTAACACCTACAGTAATAAGGAAAATTTAGTACATCAGTGGTTTAATGCATTTAAAACAAAATTCATGTTGTAAGCAAAAAGTAAGATATTTTCCTATGTTCCAGCAATCTTAAACCCCACACACACACCTTATTTTCAGTTCAAAGTTTCCACTACTTTTAACAAAATAATTTTACTTGATTCTCATTCCATCAAATCACCAGTTATCATAACGAAATTTAACTATATTTCCACCTGACTTAAAACACACTTATAGCTCAATATTTCAAGTCAGATACAGTAAAGTTGTATAAACCCAGTACAGGAGCTAAAACTGACAGCCAGAATAACTGCTTAGACTATCTAAAAAAACAAAAATTAAAAAACACAGCTTGCCATTCCTATTAATCCTTCTCTTTATATTGCCATGTTTTTGAAAGCTTTTTACAAAAATAATCTAATAGAAATACCCAATCAGTGAAATACAAATTGTGTTTAATATATTTAAAATATTGTGTGTACAGTCTTTAACTGGAATTAATCCTATCATGCAAAATTTTAAAAACATGTAATGCATTTTTTCCAATCCAACTTGTTCACATACATGTTTAAGTATAAAACCCTGATATAATCACATCACTTGTTTCTGATAATTCCATCATCAAGCACACTTTAAATGCCTGATAGTAAGCATAGTCACACAGAGGAAAAAGCAGAAGTAGAAATAAATTTCAGCTAGAAGATTCCTTCCCTGGAAAACAATTTTTATTAAAAAAAAAATAACCAATATAAACATGAAATTCATAGCTGAATATATTTGTAATACATCAGTATTTCCAACAACAAAATGCAAAGGCAAAATATTACACCAGACCCTCATCTAGGACAGGCTGAAGCAGTAAAACAATTCCAGGCAAAACGAAGGAAGCATAAAAGATGCTGAAAATTATCAGAATTCTGCAAAAGCAAAGACCAGTTTGGAGGGGCTTGGAGCAAAGCAGCCTGGTGAGAAGGGGAGAGCTGGAGCCCCCAGCCCAGCAGTGCAGCAGCAGCAGCAGCTCCTCTCCCAGCCCAGAACCCAGGCTCTGCCCTGCAGCACAGCACAAGTTCCCTCTGCTCCTGCTCACCCTCTCTCCTCTCTCAAATGTTATTTTAACTTCTCGTCATAAAAAGATATGATTCCAATGTTTATTCTGTGAGCTACATTTATCTTTAAGAGCAAGATGTTGAGTTTAGCTCTAATGATGAAAAAAGCCTTTAAAAAGGAAAACTCATCACAACTCATTATGTGCTATAAAGGCCACAATTTAAGGATTCTGTAACTCCAACGGCGATCATTTTAAAGCAGATTTATAGCAGAAAATAGTTAGATACTTTTACTTCAGTTATAATTTTCCATTTTGTAATTTAACACTCCTTTAGTTCATATTTGCACATTAAAAATATAGCTTGAGAAGTCCATCATTAAATACTTTTAATAAGTGCAATAAATAAATTTTACAGTGTGCATAAATCTAAGAACAAAACACAGCTTAAATTGTTAATCTTACACTTTTTCTCATTAATTGCAATACATAAACATATGTTTTATACAAAGAAATTTGCTACAAAATAAGTATAATAAATACAGTTTACCACATGTATTAATCTTAATAGTTACAAGCTGTTAATCTTATATATTAGGTAATAATTTGCAATAAATAATTGTTTATTATCTTGATGTTTGCTTGTCTTGGGTTTTAGCAATATGCAATAAAGAAATGCAATTTTGAATAATTTGATTGTAAGACTGCTGGGAAAATACTGTAAGTTATAATTAGCTGAGGGAGGATTTTCTTCACTAGATGAACCATAGAGATATAGTTCAATAACAGAAACATGCATTATTGCTAACATAAATAATTTAAAAAGTTAACTTCAGTTTCAAGCAATAAGATTTTTTAAAAGTTAAATGCAAATAAAATTAGTAAAATATTTCACATTCTTTACTTTTTTTATCATTTTATGTTCACTGAAAACAGCAACAGAAACCAGAGAAGCATTTCAGCCTCCTATGATTTTTGGCACAACCCAGAAATATCTGCCTCCCACCATCAATACTTACCTGCTCAAAAGCAAATCACATTTCAGTATTAAACCATCTTCTGTCCAGTTCTAGTGTAATACATTCTCCCATATTTACTAATTTTAATATTGTTTCTCTTATACAGCACTGGTAATAATTTGTCACAAATATTTGTTCCTTATCTTAGTATTTTCTCACTTCGGAATTTGGTAACTTGCAGTAAAGAAATGCAACTTTGAATAATTCAATTGCAAGACTGCTGGGGAAAAGGGTAAATTTTAATTAGCTGAGCAAGGACCCAGTTGCCTCAGAAAGAGACTGGTGCTTCTTTTCATTAACTTTAAAAGTTTGCTTTTTATGAAGTAAATGTTCTCTCAAATTAGGCAAAGGCATCTCAAACACATCCCTTCTACAGAAACAAAATGATAGATACAAAAAAAAATTCAATATAGGTCCTCAAACCCCAAGGTGCTTGTGTTGGGCATTAAAAACAGGATATATTTTGTATTTTTATGCAACAGGATTTTGTACACTTTTTTTTTGCTTACCTATCCTAATGCAGATAAATAGAGAAATCAAATGTGCCTGTAAAATATATACCAAAAAACAAGGAAAATCTTCCTGTGAACTCTAATCTGGCTCGTTTTCCAATCTGTAAAGCATTACAAATGCAGTCAGTAGAGCAGAAAAATAAAATCCATCAGAGATCACAGTACTTCAGAACATTTATTACCAAAGTTACTATGCACATACCTATAGCATCTCTGAAAATTACCTACTGATAAATACTGCTACAAATTCAGTATTTGTAAAGAAATGCCATTTACTATTGAGGGGAGTCGTGCACTTCTGAGTTTTATGACAAGCAAACTCCAAACACTGATACTGAAATTGCTGTCCCACCTATTCACCTGGTTCAGTTATGTAAACAAATTGCTTGAATTTTGTTTAAACATCATCTAAAAATTATCAGTAAACCAGCAGAATTTGCTGAGATGAAAAGAGAAGCTTCTCATTGAATGACCAGGATCTGGTGTGTTTATGTATCCCCACTCTAATCTGTAAAGATGAAGCAAAGAAATTTCTTTCTAGAAATTTTAACTGAAATAAATGCTAAAGTATTGAACATTATAATGCAGTTTGATAAAACTGCCAATGCTAAGATCCTGTAAAACAGTGGTGAAACAATCTTTTGGTAGGTGGATTTGCACAAGTGTACTGGTATGTAAAGATTTTAAGCTAACAAAATTCAGAAAAATGCTGAAAATGTTAAAATCAGAAAATGTTACAGGCTTAATCATTACAGAAGTTGAAACATGACAAAAACAACTAAGTCACAGTGAGAAAAAAAAATCACTCGAATTAAAATCTTACTTACACAAAAAATCCCATTGGTTTTAACAGGACTATGTGAATAAATAAAGCATAAATAAAGAACAGGATGAACCTATGACAGAATAAATTCAGAGACCCTTTGCATAATACCCAGGAAACATTTCCATCTAGAACTCAACTGGATACAACTACTTCAGGTACTTAAATGAATTTGTACCCAGCACGTAACAGGAGAAAAGAAATCGGAATCCTCTGTTCACCGAGGATAAAAGGAAAATATCCCTAAAACAAAAGTGGGGTTTTTACATCAGATGAAAGGCATTTGTTAAACAAAGAGCCGAAGAAGTCTGCTATTCAAATGAAACACTGAACTACAAAAACACAGCGAGACAGGCGTTATTAGAGGCTTCACAGCAGATGGAAAAGCTGCTTCGTCGTAGCCTAAAGATGTAAAACGCAATACCAGTCCCTAAGTGGCACTGGTACAACTGTGGAAATCATACAGCCAGATGAAGCACATAAATTTCCCCCATGAACAATTGTTTTCATTTCCCTCCCATGCCACTGGATATTGCGGGCGGGGAGCGCGGCCGCTGCGCGCTCCCGCGGCCGGGCACGCGCGCGGGGCTGCGCGGGGCTCTGCTGCCACCGCCCGGCCGCGGCCGGGACTGCACCCCGCGGGAGAATGCCGAATTTCCCGTCCCGAGCGGCGGGAGCCGGAGCCAAAAACGGGCTCGAGTGTCCCCCGAAAGGGCCCTTCCCCCGGGTGTTGGCACCGCCGCCTGCTCGCCTCAAGTTGTCTTCAGCAACAGCTACCGGTGCTACTCTCCACGAACCCAAACGTACTCTGAAGTAACATTCTTAAAACTAATAAATGTGTTGAATAACTCTATACGATCCTCATCCAGTATTGCCATATAAGCAGAAAAGGTTTTGGTGAGGTTTACCTTAGCAAGGTTTTGGTGAGGTTTATATTAGCAAGGTTTTAGACACCTGCGAAAAATTTCTGCTCCTATAACAAATTGCTCAATAGCATTGTTCACTGTATATTAGCAAAAGTGGCATTTTAAAAAACCCTCGTGTTTTTCCATCAGATAAAAGGGATTTAAGTAAAAACAAAGAGCTAAAGTCTGCTATTCAAATGAAGGTTAATGTCATCTGTTGGACAAATAATTTCATGTTATAAATATAATATTATTCATTTTACAGCAGTGTAGTTATTCGTGTGAAACTCCATGAGGATTTTTTTATATATAAAAAGTTTCCCATTACTATTGTGTTTGTTAAGGGGAAAATGCTGTAATAAATTAAAAACTGTGTTGGATGAAAACTAAAATATGAGCAGAATTTCAGAAATCTGAACATGTCTCCTAGAATGGTTAGATGTTTCATCCTTCCATTTTCTTGTTTAATAAAATACCCTGCAATTCTCATTCATGTCCAAACAAGACACTCACCCTAGAAACGGTCAAAGGCAGAAATGGCAGTGAGTGAGGAACCTCCAAATAATGGAACAGGTCACAGATGTCTGATTCTCATTTATGTTCCTCATCAGAGCCCATTTGCAGCTCTTTGGGAATAACAAGGCAATGCACTCATTTTAATTCCTATGGATGACACAAACTCCTCAGCTTTGGATAACTGTCCCTGAGTCAGCAAGAGCAACTTTCCCGTGTCCCCAAAACTGCACAGGCAGCTCATCCTAGAGAGTTACAGGGACAAAAACACAACACAAACACACAGAGCCATTGACAGAGTATTGGACATTTGTATCTGTTTGGGCAGTTCATGGCACCATCTCTAGGACCTACTCAAAATTTGGCATCTATGTCTTAAAAAAAAAAAAAAACAGATCATGCGTATTTCAAAGTTCCCAAAGCTGCTTCTATGCCACTTTTTAAAGCCTCAAGCTCACAGAATTCATTGGATGTTGCTGGAAGGTACCCAACAAACGATGGAAGCAATCCTACACACTCAAAATTCAAACAGAAACAAGTAGAAGAGGAAGAAGTACACAGATCTTTGAAAAGTGAAAAAGATTTTCAATTAAGGGTGATACTGCATGAAAAGCAAATGACAACACCTTAAGTAAGTTGTACCACAAAACCCTCACTGCCTATTACAGCACTGCCTGCCTGTCTCCAAATTACTGCTCCTCCTGGGTTTGGTGAACAAAGAAAACATCTTCAGAGAAGCTGCCAGAACTCTTGCTCCCCTCATCAGCAAGGGACAAAGCAGAGACAGAAATCAAAGCTGAGACAGAAATCACTCTGCACTAGCTCTGAGAGCTCTGTTCTAACACAGACAGCCCTGCAGGCCAAGACTCTGCTCTGGCCTTCCTCCCACCTTCCTCCCAGACAGGCTGGCTGGAGAGGGGCTGGGGATGGACTGCAGGCAAGGAAGACAACCACCAGCAGTCCTTGCAGGACTGTGCAGAAATGGGGCATTTTGGACCATGCTCCCAGCCTGGCCAGGTGCTGAGCTACACTGCACAGACTCCATGGGATTCCTTTGGACTGGTTCACTTCTGTCCTGTTTCCAGAGCTAGCAATAAAAAACTTAACACGATTTGCCTGCAACAACAGTTAAAGCAGAGACAAACTCTAGATGTAAACCCCCAAGAGTTTAATTTTAGAAAAACTACCAAAAAATCCCCTAGTTTAGCTAAGAAGTCACTCATGCCAGGTCTCATGTTGCATGCTATATTCAGTGAAGCTGCTCCTTGGTCCCTAGTTTTCATTCTGGAATTTGCTTCAGCACCTGCACCTGCTCCTCCTCCTGAGCCACCTCTTTCCCTTTCCCCTCACTGCCTCCTTGTCTCCCATCCTTTGCTGCTCCCTTTCTCCTGGCCCAGCTGCCCAAGCTGGCAGTGCCAGCACAGAGCCCACCCTAAAAACCCAGAAGCAGTTTTTTAATTTAGACTCCAGGCCATGCCTCAACACCCCTGGTGTACCCCTGGGAACCAGCACCTACAGTGAGACTCCAAACCGCAGTGTCAAGCTCAAACATTTCAGAAATGGAAAACAAATTGGCAATTTCAAAGATATTTATTCTGTAGGCAGGCAAAATTTAAGTGCCAGTCTCTGTCCACATTCCTCTAAGACATTTGAATTACAGAAGTTCCTATTCCCCCAGATCATAGTAATCTAAATGCTTTATTATCCTACCCATGTTCAGGATGTTTCATCTTCCCACTGTGGGGGTTTCTCATAGTTTAGTTCACCAACTCCCCAGCTATTTCAGGTCTACTTACAAAAGAATTTCTATACATGTGAAAAGTATCACAATTTCACTGCACAGAAAAGCTCCCAGGGAAGCCTTGCTATACACAAAAAAGGGAACTTTTTTTTTTTTTGAAAGAATGATTTTTTTTTCTTTTAATGCTGTATGAACACCTAAGAAATTTTTTTTTCTAGACCATATGATAAAAATGGAAACCACGAATAACATGGCACCAGATATTGAGCAGCCTATTACAGATCAGCTTGTACTGACAAACCTATACTGTTTATATATTTTATATACCTTATTTTACCAACATAATTTGCTCTTCATTAACACTTCTTTATTAATTCTTAATATCATTTTGACATCATTTAAAAAATCATCACTGCTGACTCTGCCAAAAAAATACTAAATACAATGCTAATATGATACAATGGAAAATTGCTAAACAATAACATGGATCTCTAAGAAAATTTGATATGGATTTCCTGTAGTTTCCCTGCACTATTTTCAACCCTTCTCACAAGGGATACAGCAAAATGGCAATGAAAAGTGAATTTCCTGCTGTTACAGCTACTTTGGATGCTCATGCTTCTGCTCCTGTGGAGCCAGCTTGGATCAATTTCAAGAAAATAGCCTTTATCTATACTTTTGCACAGAAAACACATTTCTGTTTTCAGGAGATGCAGTATTTGTCTTTGGTCAGTATTTTAATCTGCAGCATAACACTGTTGTAACTTGCATATAATTAAAGCATCCCATACGATCAGAGAAAGATTTACAAAGCAATTGAGGAAAATTATTTTTGCATTATATAAAACAGGTAGACAAGTGTCTAGTTCACAATATTTAATAACATTCATGCATTGTACATAGACCTGTACATACACACAGTAAAGTTTGATCTGCTGAAGGAGAAACAAAGTTATCTGAAAATTAGTATTGTCACAGTATTGGGCCTGAAGATGCTTACACTGGTTTGTAGTTCATCCAAACCCTCTGAGCTGGTCAGGATTTTGGAGCTGTAGCACTTAATCCTAACTCAGCTACCAGGTGTGACAAGAGAAGGTTACAGCCCACTCTTGTCAGCAGGAAGACAATGAAAGAAATCACTTCATTTCTTTTGGGACACAGACACTTCAATGCACGAAGCAGCAGCACACAAATTTCCTTACTCCCCTTTCACTGGAGAGCTGGCAGTAACTGATGGGCTGTAATCCCACAGCAAGAGTGTGAAGGCACACGTGTACATTGACACCAGAGTTCATCTCATCACAGCCTGTATTTAAATATCCTCAATAAATATTGAATAAAGTCCCATAGACTTCAAGGGTGCAAGAGTAGACCCATTTCATTTTGAGAAAACACCAGACAAGACACCAATGAAATTTGAATCAGCCACCTTTCATCCTGTCCACAGGCAGTCAAGTCACACACCCTTTACTACTTCAGCTTTGTTGGATAAATAGAGACAGGCATTATATAACCTGCACACTCTAAATAGACATACCTGTTCTATAACTAAACAAATCACTGCATCTCTGCAAGAAGAAATGCTGTACAAGCATCATCAAATCAGGATTTGAGCTCAGACCCTTACATGACTGCAGCAGACCTAAGAGTTGATGGACAACAGCATGGCAAGGTCCTTGTTTCAGGGCAAACACAAATCTGGGTGCACAGAACAGACAAATCCCTAAACTAGAAGGCAGCATTTCTCATCTCTGGTACTTGGATACACTCTGCCAGAAGCCTTGCTCTCATTTTGGATGCCAGCTCTCTGGGGCAGCAAAGTGACTGCACAACCTGAGCACTGTTCTCAACTCCAGAGCTCAGAGTTCTCACACAGGAGCAGCAAAGAAACAACTGCTACAGCTCATTTTGTACAATTTCACACCAATTTGCAGATATTTAAAAGGAAAAAGAGTAGAAAATATTTATTTTTATCATTTTTAGAAGGTAGATGTGCCTCTTAATAAGGACTTCAAGTACCAAGTATAGCAGGTACAGCTTCCTCTCTATACACTCCATAAATCTGCTCCTTCAATATACAATTCAAAAAAGCCCCAAATTGCTATTGCTATCATGATAAACATTGGAAAGTTCTGCTTGACCTTTTATTAACATTTTTCTATACCAATATGGTTCTTGTGCTACAAGCACCCTAAGGAATTATGAAAAATACTTTTTTCTCTAGTTTAGCCCATGTGCACTTAATAGGCTCACAAATATAATACCATTATAAAAAAGAAAAACTGCCAACACTGCTAAAAAAATTGTCATAACACTAAATTATTATATAAATATAAAAGGAGTATGTCTGTAAAATATTCACTCAATGAACATCCCAAGGTGATGATTTTGCTATGTTGTTTTTATTCCTGGGAGATCCATAACACATTTGGATATGCCACATGTCACCACATGAATCAGGCAGTTAATGCATGTGCTTTTTAGAAGCAGAGATGTCTTCCCAATAGAATGTGCTATAAAAAAATGTTGAGATTCTGCTGCTTTGTCTGATAGGCATAATTTAATGTCTTGCTTATAATGCTGCATCTTAAGGAAAAATGTGCACTGTCCCATGTAGTTATTTACAATATATTACTAAATCTATGCAAATATATTTCCCTGAGCTTGGTATTATATAAGAAAGGTCAACAATGTTTGAAATATTTTGAAATGCATTCCCAATATATTTTGTATATAGCACTAATGTCCAACGTAAAAATATATATCTTAATATATTTTCAGATATTCCTATTCATTTTATCTTGCTGTGATTATTACAATAAATATGTGGGGGGTTCTGCCTTAAGACTGTAGAAATTGGCCTATCAAGCTATGGCTTCTCATTAAGTGTGCTAATGACATATTTGTTAAAAATGCAGCATTTAAATTGCTACATTACAGCACAATTTAACAAAACAAACTTTAGTGGTCACTATTCAATACCATTCAATAATAAACAGATATTCATTTAAGAAAAATTTAGGGGAAAAAGTTTGAAGTCTGTTTCCCATGCAATTTCTTTCACTGTTTCTTCCATTCACCTGTTTTTCCACTAACACTTAAACATAAGATCCTCAAATATTACCTACCTGTCCCATTTTGGGATAAATACCTGTCCCAAGGGACAACTTCTTTTGTGAAAACTCTGGACACTTGATCCTATTTACATATCCTCTTGTCATTTCTACCTTTACACTCAGATTAACACTAACAGGTTTTTCCTGCAAATGAAACTGTATCAGTGATGAGCAGGTTAGAAAAACTTGTGGCTCTCAGAGAGCAGGAGTAGGAGTTATAAAGGGAATATGATGATTTTTTTTTCCTCCCCAGTGCACATGAGGGACAGCATGTATTTTATCTGCAGAAGTATGGGATTTTTTTAAACTCAGGACTTACAAGTTGAAATATAAAGTGTTCCTAATGTTCATCCAATATCACTGAAATACTGCACTATTCCTGTGGTGCCCTAGCAAGTAACTGACATATCTCCAAATTTTACACACCTGTGATTTCAAAATAAAGGTTCTGAAAATTAAACACAGTGAAGCTGTATATATTAATGAAATTTTTTACATCCTTCAGTGAATTCTGTAGCACGTCATTTTAACAGAGACCCAAATGAATTCTGGAATTCACTAGTGGTCTTACAGACCACATATCTAAAGAAGATCCATAGGTTTTCAAGGCCAAAAGGATCTCCCCTTCCACCTATTCCAACTTACAAGTGCCACAACACGTCACCAAGCAGCTGCCAGGTCACATCCAGCTGGCTGGATCACTTCAGGCAGAGAGGAAAGCCAGTTGAAATCAGCATCCAATGCCAACCACAGCTCCTGGCTCCAGGAGTTCCCAGCCAAGTGCAGCCACAGGCAGCTACAACAAAGGAGGGACCCAGGGGCCTCCTCCAGTCACATCCCATGGCCACATCCCAATTCCATGCCTAAAAGATGGGCCAGACCAAGCTGAGCTCACAGTCAGATCTAAGGTGATTTAATTTTGTGTCCTGTGTCCAGCCCTGGGCGCAAGGCACAGGGAAGAAGAAAACAGGGCCAGGATGAGACACTTCCCTCTCATCTTCTCCCAGGTCAGAATTCTCTGTTCATCCACATTTCTACTGGAGCCTTCTGCTGCCACTCTGTATCTTTTCCAAGTATTGCTAGGCATCTTAGGAAATATTTAAGGCATGTAATGTCATTACTCTGTTGATGTTTTCATTACCTGTGTGCAGTGCCACTTATTATTAGAATTAATATTTTAATTTCTAACACATTTTGGTCATCTCTGATGGATTTTTACTCAACTGGTTCACATCAGTTCTTACCTATTTCATTTATTTTAATATTAACCACATTAATATTACTAACCTTTGTATTTCAACTAGTGATTAATTCATCTCAAAAATTCCTTATATAGTTGATTTTTAATTTTAATTCCATCAAAGTGTAAGAAATGTTGTTCTGAAAGTCTACTTGGGGCCATATTTTCCACAGAAATGTCCCTGACTTTTGTGATTGTGATACAGTTTGCATTTGCAAATCAAATAATACAGTGTGCATGTAATTATTTAAGCAAAACTCCATACACAGCCACTGGGCCTGGTAATGTAGCAGAGCTTAATCCTGTTTTCATCACAGGTGTTCCTCACATTGCCTGCAAGTCCTCCTGTTTTCCCCTTAACATGCCCATGAGTACTTTGTTTTTCTTTTCCCATGCTTGGCATGGTTGCACTGCCAGTGGATCTGCTGCACTTTCATTCACATGAATTAGACAATAACACAACCCTTTGAATTGATAATGTACACATGAAGCTGTGCTTAGATCTAGGAAATCACAGTTTGTGACCAGGACCAAGTCCCACTGTGTGTTTAAACAGAACAAAACTGTACAGAACACTGATGAACAAAGCTCACGTTTAATACCACGACAAGCACTATCCATTCAGCACACTAACAAAAGAAAGCTCTCAAAAGTTAAAGCATACTCTAAAAAAAAAACCAAACACTACTGAAGGAACAAGCTATGAATAATGCCCACAACTGGAAGGGTTTTTTTTTATGAAATTGTTTCTGGGAAAATATTTTGAATTGTGCCCATAATGTTTGCCAGTAAGAACAAGATCTCTATTCAAGGTTGGAGTTACTTTCTCAGCATTATCTACATCAGCACAAAGCTCCACAAGGCTCACTGTCTGCATTTATCAAAGGTTGGAATTTTATTTTGCTGTCAGGGAGATCCACTACCAACACTGGATCTCCCCACATTGTTCACCTAATCCCAATCAACACTGCCAGCTCCTCTGGAACCTCACCCATCCCCCCGGGGATGCACACACACAGGGGAGGGATGTTTGCTGCATGAAGACCACCTCCCAGAAAACATCTGGACCTCAGCTCCTACACCGCCAGGAAAGCTCAGATTCCCTTTCTCATACAGGCAGGTATGGGCATTTGGATTAGCAGCTCTCATATACAGGCAATAAAAGGATCTCTATGCTTTACCATGACAAAAACAAAATCAAGATTACAATTATTTCACCTGCAAGTCTGGCAATTCTACCTGAAACACCTTGTTTTATAATATCTTTTCATTTTCTAGTCCTTACTTTCTGTTATTATACCATGTAAACTCTTACATGTAGTCCTACCTTAATTCAAGATTTCAAGGCCTTCCCTTGAATTAAACATCTACTTTGAAATGGATTTTGCACAGGGGATATCACTATGCAAGATATTTTTGCTACACTATTTTCATCTTCCAAAACTTAGTAGTTTTATAGAAAGTAGTAACACGTCCACATGGAAAGAGTGAGGGATGAGCAGAACCAAAAGAGGTTTTGCCAAAGAGAAAACAGTCTTGTAGGTGAAGAACAGAGAGCAGGGGCTCTGCAGTTTATTCTGAGCTCTGCTACAACTCCTCACAGATGACCACAGCACTAACACCTGTGCTTCCTCAGTTTCCCCACAGACAGCTCTTTTCTAACCTCAGGGTAAAGCTTCTTCAGGGGACAGGTGACAGCCACTGATCAGTGGAAAACACAGCACCCTGCCCTCTGGATATCTGTGAGGTATTCCTGAGCAGAGGAACAGCCTTGATTCTCTCTGCTGTATCCTGTTCAGAAGGGGTACAAGGCACCCTGTTCCTTCCTCCTTTGGTACCAAACCCACCCCACCCATTCCAACACTTGCACTCTGCTTTCTGTCTATCAAGGACCTGCAAGACCTGCAAAGGTTCCAGAAGCCCTTTCAACAAAGATAGCCACCAAACCTAAACATTAGGAGTTTCTGCAGAGGGCTTAAACCAACATCATCAAAAGCAACGTATTGCCTTCACATAGGAAAGCATAATTTTCACACTCTCAGAGTAAATCTGCTAAATATGAACTTTATGCTGCACCATTTCTTGGTGAAGGTACAGTGACCAGAATCTATTGGTAAATTTAAATAGCAAGTCACTTTGATATTATACTTCAAAAGTAAACTAATTTAGTCAACTAATCTTGTTTATTTCCTAAATATTGTTAGTTTCTATCAGTCCGATGATTTTTCCAGACACTTACATAACAAGCATTAAAAAGATACATTTAGCAGCTACAACTGTTAACATAACAAAGGCTACAGAATCCAGAGGTTATTGCATTCTCCCAAAAGTACTTAAATAATAGCCTAAAATCTGAAGAATTACTTTAATACTTCAATAAAAATAACCCAATTCAAAACATTTTCAAGGAAACATAGCTCCTTGCTCTAGGCTACCGAATAATGGCTGAAAGAAAGTATATAGCTTGTCACTTCTGATTAGAGAACTGTGCCTCTGTGCTTTGAATGAGAGGCATGTCTGGTAATAGGAAGTGCAGATATTAAATTTAATAAAATAACGTGGAATACGATATATATGAAACTTGACCAAGTAGAGCACAAAATGTAACATACATTACCCTGCTCAGTCAACTACTGTGGCCTAGCATCTAATGACAGACTTAATTTCTGTTTTCCAAGGAGAGTACTACAAAAATATAATTTTCAGATTATACAAATATTTTATCAGACTACACAAAAAATGTAACAAAAATTGCCTTACATATCTACATGAATACAGAACAGCAGCAGAAATTTGTTAGACTACAAAATCTTCAGCCTTAAAATTCCACAGAAAGGCATTAGGGCTTGTAAATAATTAGTTACAAGGACCCTGATGATAATACATTACAGCATCATATGACCTACAGCATATTTCTTTCTTTCCAGGTTTAAGGACTCACTCAGTTTGGGGGTTATTTGTGGGGTTGTCTTTTTAACACACAATCAGGATGCAGCATTAACATACTGCTTAGGGAAAAGGAAATGCCTTATCTCTGTTTTTGTCTTAATTCTGGCATTCCAATGCAAATCCTAACAGCTTTGTCTTTCAATACATTAACCCTCACCATGTTTTTTCACAATTAAATAAGCTCCACACAGTATTTTCCATTTCCTTTCCAACACAGAACTATGCTACCTGTGATATGACACATAAGGGATTTTAAAACAATTCCAAGAGCTAATCCCAGTAAACCCAGAATTAAAGTTCTTGTTTTCATATTTCACTTTCAAAATATTTAGAACTTTGACAGATATGACATTATGTTTTCATTAAAACAGTTGATTTCAAAATGCTGCACTGTGCAAAAACACCATAAACAGTTTATGATGAACTGCCACACTCTTAATTAAAACAATAAATCCAGTGCACAATATTTGTGCAGCCTCTGGTTTGACCTTTGCCTCTTGCTATCCACTACCAAAGCTGCTGCCTCATTCTGTGCACCAGATGTAGAAGGTTTTAAACCATGATCTGAAAGGCAGTAAAGATAAAATAAGAGAAAATGTGCCATTACTCTTTGCAGTTATGATTAATTCAGTTCATATTTTACAATCTGGTTATGGAGTAAAACTGCAGACTTTACATCAAGCATTTGCCATTCAATATACCAAATGTATAAAAATGCCTGATACTTTAGAAAATGGCACAAAGCTAATTCACAGCCACCACATGAAGGACAGAAATAGGAATAATAAAAAAAAGGACAGTAATTAGCTTATCCATCTAAAATAATGAAGCTATTTCAGCCACTTGGTCAGTCTTGGCAAGAAACACATCTGTTACAACAAAACAAACTAATGCTCCCTTATCTCTCTACTACTTGATTTTAGATTAAAATATCTTTTAAAACAATCAGGTCTGCTCCACAAAGAGAAACCAAAGGTTATTAATTACTATGACATGCTGTAATGATCACAGATTTGTTGTGTTTTCCTGGAAACAGAGTCGAATGCAGAAACAACTCCAAGACCCAAGTACAGGAAATGAGCTGAGATCCTGGAGTACAAGCTGGTGGAGGCAGAAATCTTGCAGACAAGAAGATAAATAGAAAAGTCCTCATTCTGAAAATGCTTATAGATTTATCAGTTTGTTACTTTCATCCTCTAGCTTTGTATACAGTAAAGCCTCCAGGAGCAAACATCTGTTTGGTAGATTCCAACATGACTATTCATTGCTTCCTTAATATTTCCCTTTTCTGTCAAAAGAAATCAACTGACCAAATGAAGCCAATGTAGTTCATTCTCACATTTATGGGAAATTGGCACAAAATACATTTCTGCCTTAGGGTGAAAGGGAGAAAACACTGTAGGTTGCCAAATTAAGAAATTCAGGATTCCAATGCAAGTCCATTCATGGCCTAAGTAGCTAAGGGTTCCTTTCATAAAATAATTCCCCACACAGCATTCTAGAGAAGGAGAATTCTTTCTTTGCTAGGTCTTTGATTTGCCCACAGCCAGAAAGAAGCATCTCTGCCCACGGTTAGCTCCCAGAGACAGGCATGCTGCAGTTAGCAAGACGCCAGCTGTTTGAGGGCGGAGGACAGTGCTCAGGATTTTGAGTATTTCTTTCACCCCTCAATTTCCTTTACAAATCAAGGATAAAAAATATACGAACACACACAAAACTCTCCCCAGCTTTGTTTTCTTACACAATAGCCATTATGCATTCAAAATCCAAATGCATTGCTGTAGACAGCCATGTATCACTTTCCTGCATCTCTCAAAAACAACACTAAAGCTCACATTCAGTGCAGGAGTTCTGCAAGGACACAAAAGGAAACATATACCTACTTTCCTGCCCACTGAGAAATTAAAAAATAAAATTTAAAAGGTAAAATGTTATTTAAAAAATCCACTTCCTTAAAAACTCTAATATCTTTGTTAGTATTGGTAACTCTTGCTTGGCTTAACTTTTTTTTTAAGATACACACAAAACAATTGCATGAGAATCACTCAGAAGAAAAACCAAACAAGACCAACCTATGAACAATTTTAACTCCACAAAAAATAGCTTCCAAACACTTCTTTAGGGGAAAAAAAAAAAAGGGCCAACAAAAAAAATGCAGTTAGCACTGATTTCAAAGTTTATGAAGAGGTATTTTACTGTGAGAGATTTACTTGTTTTATTCGTATTGTCAGAAGTGACTCTAAAACATTTGTGGCACCTTAATAACACGAAGCAAGAAAAGAGTTTCAAAACTTAAAGATCCTTGTCTATCTTAAACAAATTATTCTTCCAGCAGCTCTTCCAGGTCAACATTTTCCTATTTTCCCTGTTTCTAAAGGGATAATGAGGGATGCAATGATGCTTTTGTAGCATTTCAAATTGTTAGCTAATTTCTACAAAGCATAAAACATTCTTACAGACTAAGTATGCAACAGGAAAAGTCTTAAAGACATCCCTTTATGAAATACACACGGATAAACTTCTTAAAAAGGGCAGCCAAGAAGGGAAGCGTTTGCACACTTTTACACTTACCTGAATTCTCCTGCTTAAAATACACAATCTATTTTAAAGGGCTGCAAATTCCTCTCCATTTTCTTTTGGCTGCTTCATGCAAATATATGACATGCTTTAACAACGCCCTTCTAGCCAAAGACCTGACATTTCTGCCAGCTTGCTGCTTCAAAAGCACCCCATTCTGAAAACTGCAGTCCACTCTGCCATAGCTTTCACAGAAATTTTCCAAGATGAGCAGAAGAACCCTAACTCATCACCAAATAAACACCACTGTATCAAACACTGCTCTCTAAACCTCTCACACAAAGTGGACGATTTTTATGTCAGCCACACATACTCATGAACTCCATGCACATACCTTTCCTGTCAGGAAGGGCTGGGTGTTTTCCACAGACAGGCAGAAAGGCAGAAAGACAGAAGCACAAAGAGCTGCCCAGAGCTGAGACACACCCTTATAAATCCTGTCCCCAGGTGGGTTGGGGCTGGGCACCAGTGGCATCCACTTAGCCTGACAAGGTTCTGTAGCAGGTGTGGGATGGATGGGGAAGGGAGGAGAGCTGGCGAAGGGGGTTTGAAGGTTGAGACTTTTGTCTCAGTATTAAGACTGTGTGAGGTTGCACCTGGGTTACTGTGAGTTGACCTGAACCCTTTCAGCTGTGCCCTCTGACCCAGCAGGATCCCATCAGCCAGACTGGCCCTGCAGGTGAAACCCACAGAGCCCCAGAGCTCCTGCAGCACTCTGCCAAAAAGGGACCTGGAGCCAGAATGCTGCACACGTGCTGGGACAGCTTCCAAATTACTAATTACTCCTTAATGCTTTCACAATGCTGAACTTGTTCCTACCAGCCTATCAGCCGTGATGCTTCATGAACAAATATTAAAATTGCAGGAGAGCACTGTCAAGCTGTAATTTCAGTTTAATGTAGCATTTTCCATAGCAGAAATCTTGACCCTGACAAACTCACCCTTCGAGTTAAAACTTTCTGATGAACACCTGTAAACATATCCAAGTGACAATTCAGATTTTTTTAGTGTGGTCACCAAAATGCAAAACAAAAAAGATGTGCCCTCCTGCTGTAGAGTTATAGCAAAGAAAGTGAAAGCTTCCAAAAAACAGCTGCAAGAATATAGAACATTAGCCAATAGCACATTTCCTCTAATCTGGTTCTCAAAAACCCTTCAGTTAAAAACTCAAACACATTAGTTGAAGCAGTAACTTCATGAACTTGCAGATTTTAGCCCATAAAAATAGGTGATATTTGGCAAATTTTCAAGACACTGAAAACAATTTTTTTTAATTGGAAAGGTTGGGCAAAATCAAATTAAGAGTGATGCATATGTTGCATTAATAATAGCTTCATGCCTACAGCACACAAGTCCATCCTTTTAGAAGAAAACATTGCTCCACAGAGTACATCACATAGGGCATAAAATTTAAATCAGCTTTAAATAGGAATTTTGCCTCAAGATCTACTCCACTCCAGCTTCTGGTAGATGTTTTTTTCTGAAGAATACGGTTTTTATTCTGTGCAACAATTAACTTGCCTTCCTTTTCCTCTCTGGAAGAAGGAGTTGGTCAATTGTGCTAAGATTTCTGGTGTGAGCACCTTCACATGAAATGGTTTTACCTTTCCAATTAAAGTTGTGGAGCTCTGATTTGGAGAGAGCACTGAATACATAACAGAAATTAATACTGGCACATCCATATACAGCACACCCATGAACACAGGGAAGTAAAAAACAGGCAGCAAAACCCTCTCCATCCTTTTCAACCATGAAATATCTGCATTAGTTATCTCCTGCTGGATCCCACTAACATGTGCAAAGAGAAGATATGCCCAGAAGGATAAAAGAACCAAGGCCAGGCATGAGCAGCCCAGTTTCATGGCAAATACAGAACCAACCATGATTAGTCCAAACCTCCAGTCCAAGCACCTGAGGAACTGAATGAAGTCAGACAAAGGGAATGAAGTCACTACAGGGAATTTCCATCAGCTCAGCTGACAGTCAACCAGTTGGAAAGAATAATTACACATTCAGCATGATGCAAGGCCACATCCTTGCAACTCTTTTCATGATCCTGTAAAAAGAATGATGAGAGAATGGAGAGGAAAATACAAATTCGCCTTCTTGTTCAAAATACTCACTTTTCTCCTCAGTATTATCTTTCCCATAGCACATTACTCTAACACTTCAATTAAGAGAAATTAAATTTCATTCTAAACAAAATTGTAAGGAATTCACATCCAGCAAAGGAATCAGTGAACTCCCCAAAATATCTAAAGCTTCAAATTTTCATAACTGACCATCTCTTTAGGATTGTACTTCAGTGTAACTTGCAGATGCTCAGAACCTTAAAACAAACAGGCTCTTTTTTGGAATTAGAAATGGAGTCTGGATTACACAGTGCCTGACTTTGTAAATCAAGAGACCTTAAAAGTAATCACTCACAGATTCCTAAATTTAGAATAGTCATGCCCCCCACTGGCTGAATAAAACAGCTTACAAATGTTACTTCAGTCCATAGATCCTGAAAGATGGCATCCCTTGGTTTTCAGCAGAGAAACATTCTGTGCTTTAAAAGGCCAATATATACAATAACATTGACAGAAACTAATCTATAACAAAAGTTCTCATGGAACTAAAGTGATTAGGAATTTTTCTTTAAAATAAAAATTAATTCCTGGGGGCAGGGAGGGGGGATGGACATGTTAGCATTTATGTAAAATTAGATAAATATTAAATGTGCTCACTAGCACAACATTTCTGAATCATGTATTTCCAAATTTCTTCTATGAGCTAAACTTTCCTATTATCTTCTTTATCCTGACTTGAATAGCAAAGATTTAAATAACTGGAGAAAAGTAGATTAAGAAAAATAAAATACATGCTTGAGTCACAATGTTCTTTAACCTTCAATCAGAGACCTTGCAAGAAAACTGGGCATGTGAAGATCAGCATGTGAAAGATAGCATCCATTAAGGTTTATGCTGCAATGGCTTTAAGGTTCATGAATAACAAAAAATGAGCTCAGTCAGGAAAAGTGGTTGAATAAAACTGAGAAGAAATACAGTATCCACACAAGGCCTACCCAGTCCACCTTCCTGTGAACTCAGTCAACGCTGTTTTCCTATTACAAAAGTAAGGAATTACTATTTGTTTAATTTTAAAGCAGATAAGTGAGGAAAATCTACATTTTCCAGACTGTTATAGTCAGGTAACAAGTCTGTCCTTACTGGGAAATGTATTTCAGGCATGGAATAGCAATAGCAATTAAGTAGTACCTTCAGTAAACACACAAATATCTGTAGAGCTAAGAAATTCATATTGCAACAAAGGAATGGGAAGGGAAAAACCTGGAAATATTGACAGCTTATATAACTGAGTATTTCTTTTACATTCAGTAGATGAACCCCAATGTTCAATGAATGTAAACAGAATAAACATTCTCCAAATAGTTGGAAAACCAAAATAGTAGGGAGTAAGTGAGTAGTGTAACCCTCCCTGCCTTCCTGCTCAATTGTCAGCTTTAGGAATACTCTGGGATCAACTCAAGGAACTTGCTGAGCACATCTGCATGCCCAGGAAAAGTCTTCAGTCTTCAAACATCAACTCATGGCACCTTGTCCATGATTACTTGGTAGATGTAGGTGACTGATTTAAAAACACAGCTCTGAGGAAAGTATCTGAATGAAAAATAACCTTGAATTACATTAGGTAACAGCCAAGAGTCTTTGTAAAAGAAAAAGATATGCTTTTCTGATAATGTCAGAATATAATCTCTCTTTTTAAGACTGCAGAAAAGGACTCCTGTTTGCTAAGATGACTAAACAAATAATGAATTATTTTCCAGTGTTTTCATAATTTTTGTTTGAAAATACACATCAGACATTGAAGCTCCAGCAGTTACAAATATGAAGACAAGAATCTTGCAATAGCATTGTGACTAAAATCCTCCCTGAATGAACAATCTCTACCTTTCTGATGCTGACCCAGGAAACCCCAAATACCAGATTGAAACTACAGAAAACCTTTAATACCTATATTATCTTTGTAGGTAAGAGGAAACATTTCATATAGCTCATGTGAAAGGGGTCGGTCCCACTCAATATTTATATGTGAAACAAATAAGTCATCATAGAGAATCACAATGAAGTAAATAAATTTCACTCTGAATCTTTGTGTTTTCTCTTTTAACAGCTCAATTTTTTCAATCTGATTGATTTTTTTTGTGTCAGTGTGGAAATGCAGAGCTGTCACCCAAAAGATCTGTAGAGAAACTGTTCAAAACAAAGTGGCCTAAGCACTGAATCACTGAAACACTGAATTGTTTGGATTGTGAGCCTTAATTTGTACTGCACTACACATAAACAGTTCCAAAAGTGAACAATTCAATACAAGTCACACTCAATTTCTGCACATTTTGAATTCTAGTTTGAATTTTGTGAGCATTATTTAAGAAAACATATCCATATTTCATGAGGAATTCTTCTTGATTTATCCCTGAAAAAAAATTTCTTCTTAAAAAAAAATAACAGAAGCTTTAAGGCACTTCTTCTAAACCAAGTTGCCTGAAAAAGCAGTGCTACTACACATGAATAAACACTGTTTTTAAAAATCATACAAAATCAGCTGTATTTAATCTTTATCAGTGTGTCTTACTAAGTTCCACACCTGGGACAGTAAAAAAAAATAATAGTGACAGGTCTCCATCCAATTTTTTATGTCTTTCTCAGTGTTATTATTATAACAGTATGTAGAATACTAACATATTCTCCCTCTCAACTTGTTTTTTTAAATTGTGGTAGCACCACTGGGAGCAGGTGCCTTGAAGTGGGGGCACATACCAAGCCTGACCTCCCTATGAACAGCTCTAAATTCCCTGATCTTGTTATGAGTATTTTTTCTTCAAATGCAAAGCTGCAAAATGCATGAAGGCTAAAGTAATTCAATTAAGTATCTATTCTGAGCTGGAAAAGACCATTTTGTTAGGAGCAGTGGAGCACTAGTTTAACCCTGGTGCTCAGAATTCCCAAGCAAGTCAGCACATTAAGCCAGCTCTTCAACTTAAGAACAATTACTGTCATTTATCAGCCTGAATAGCAATAATGCACAAATCGACAGCTTTCAAGAGGCAAAGACCCAGCTAGGTGTAATGATATGCAAAGCCACAGCACTCTGCATTTTGAACTGTCTTCAGCCCATCAATACATCTCCAAGTACCTACAATTTATCAATACAAATGTGGTACCCAACGAAGGCAGGACCAAAAAGATAAATATGAACAGGGTGGAATAAAAGGTTCAAGAATGTTTGAATTTTATAATGATGAAGTGCAGCTCACATTCTTCCAGCATTTTACATGCAGTGACCTGATCACATCACATTTCCCTCAGTAAGAGGAAACTAGGGTAAGAGATAATCTTTCTTTCAGGTAGTTGTAAGCAGCTGCTTTGCTATGTTGCCTTTTTACGTTGTTGTTGATGTCTCCTTTCTTCTCTATTCTTTCTTTTTTTCCCCTGGCATTTCTATTTCAAATGTGCATCTATGCAGTAGTTACACAGACATGGTTACTTTTATTGAAATATATAATTAACATATCATTAGTTTATCTCAACAAAGCATAGCATATACAGAAAGCATCATTTGTGTCTCATTACCTTATAAACTTATTTTAGTAGCAATTGAAGGACTAAAGGCATGGTTGAAATTATCTAATAGCATGCACAGCAAACAGCATTCAGCTCATGAAAGTCTCAAGCCTATAGAACTGATTTCCTCTATACCTGATCTAATTGTGTGGGGCTTTTGTTGTTGACTTTTTTGGGTTTTTTTGGCATTACAGCTTCTTTGTGAACAGAATCTTTCAGCAACCAGAGCTATTGCAGTGCTCAGGTATTCAGATTCCCTTTCTCATACAGGCAGGTATGGGCATTTGGATTAGCAGCTCTCATATACAGGCAATAAAAGGATCTCTATGTTTTACCATGACAAAAACAAAATCAAGATTACAATTATTTCACCTGCAAGTCTGGCAATTCTACCTGAAACACCTTGTTTTATAATATCTTTTCATTTTCTAGTCCTTACTTTCTGTTATTATACCATGTAAACTCTTACATGTAGTCCTACCTTAATTCAAGATTTCAAGGCCTTCCCTTGAATTAAACATCTACTTTGAAATGGATTTTGCACAGGGGATATCACTATGCAAGATATTTTTGCTACACTATTTTCATCTTCCAAAACTTAGTAGTTTTATAGAAAGTAGTAACACGTCCACATGGAAAGAGTGAGGGATGAGCAGAACCAAAAGAGGTTTTGCCAAAGAGAAAACAGTCTTGTAGGTGAAGAACAGAGAGCAGGAGCTCTGCAGTTTATTCTGAGCTCTGCTACAACTCCTCACAGATGACCACAGCACTAACACCTGTGCTTCCTCAGTTTCCCCACAGACAGCTCTTTTCTAACCTCAGGGTAAAGCTTCTTCAGGGGACAGGTGACAGCCACTGATCAGTGGAAAACACAGCACCCTGCCCTCTGGATATCTGTGAGGTATTCCTGAGCAGAGGAAAAGCATTGTCTTCAGCCTTCATCAGACAGAATTTGCTATATCATGTGAGAATATATAGCTCAAAGTTGAGAGGACTTAACAGGAGCCTTCACATTGTCTAAAATACAATTTTAAAAATAAATACAATTTTCTCATTGTTTACTGTCTTTGTAGAATTCATTCATCTTCCTCTGACATGTGGGGGAGGGGGTATATTCAAATTGAGTTTATTTTTTAAAACCTTTTTTTGCTCCTGGCAGCTTCTTTCACAAACTTTTACCTTCTTACCAAGGGGGCTCATTACATGTTCCTAAGCATGTCTGTCTCTCAGGCAGCAGCTGCTGGAAAGTGTGCAGAGATCCAGCACCCCAAAGTGTGAGGTGACCTGAACCCAAGAGATCCTTTCACCCTGACCTTTGTTTCACTGCTGTTAACTGGTCACCTTTTGGTAGACTTACCAGTTCATTACATGAGTATTCCTTCAGCAGTAATTCACTATCAAGGCTCCTGGAGAAATAACATGTAGGATCATCCCATTTTAAGGCAAAACAAAGAGAAACCCACCACTGATTAAGACAGCACAGGTTTGAGAACTTAACTGCTGTGTTTGCTCCAGTATTCTGCTTTCAGCTCAGTTAGCAATGCAGATGGAAGAATCCACCATAATGGAAACATAATAGCATTATTTTCCAAGAAGGTGAATGGGAAACTAAGCAGAACACAATGAATGCTTATTTTGATTTACATCTCTCTTACTTGTTACTGTGTTGGCAGCACTTATGATTTTTCACAGGTCTCCTGTTACTTGGTATTTCTTCTCATCTAACCACTCCTGCAGCTGTATTATTATATTTTTAAAGTCTCATTTTCTCTTTTTAAATTATGTTTCTAACATTCTGTAATTATGAGAACACACTGAAAGTTCAAAGCCAAAAGTTTCAGAATACAAAGGGAAACAAAAAGAACATAAAATCCATTGTTTTTTAAAAAATGCTTTAAACCATTATTTTTTTCATCAGAAATGCAGTGGTCATTGTTCTGGAATATTCCTCTAAGTAATGGCTCTAAAGCTACAGTCCCAATAGAACTTTCATCCCTTCTCTTTGTTTGTGTCCAACCTCTCTACTGTTATCAAGCTCTATTACTCCTGTCTAATAACAGCATCAGAAATGCAAATTTGCTATAAAAACCCAAGGCACAAACCATTACATTGATAAAAAATAAATAAATTATTCAGAAGAAGAGGAGAATACTCTCAAATAAAAGTGTAACCTGAACAACCTAAATGACACGTTATTGTGTCAAGTCCCTTTGTTCATCTCTTATGTCTAAACTGACTGAGAGTTTGGTCTCATTTCCTCTGAATTCAAAACAAAACTTCCATTTTTTTCTTTGAGAAAGCACAGAAAGACCTTCTGGAGCTAAATTATATCTTCTGCTGAAAAAATTCAGATTTGTCTCTTCCTTGGCTGATGTAATAAGCAGACATAAAATGGTAAGAAAAAAATAAAATAGTTACTGTTTCAACGACCAATTAACTTATAAACTGTAGTGTACAAACAATAAAATGGGAGTCAAACCCTCTCAAACTGAAGAAAAACTTCTTGACTCTTGTTACTCTTCGAAGTATCTTGCAGTAATTTAGAAGACGCTGCAAACTCACAGACTGAAGAGAACAGAGGGCAAATGAGGGCTAATTCAGGGATTCAGAGCCAATGTTGATATATTTGCACATGCTACAACCCAAATAGGAGGGTTTTCTTCAATGTCATCTTTTTACTCTGCAAGGGAGGAAAACAGACAGTTCAATCACAAAATCATAATGCTTAAGCAGCATGAAATCATAAAGCTAGCAACAAAACAGGTGAAGCATGCTACATTTATGATTCATATGCTTCCTTTCACCCTAGCACAGCATTGGCTTGCTCATAGCCCTAAATGGCCAGTCCCTGCTGCTCTCCCAGCACAGGAGGAGTGAGCAGTATTGTCCTTCTGGGGGCACTTACTGCACTGCACTCCATCAGACAAAAATAATGCACATGAATACTTTAACTGTTCAGCCAGCTGTACACATAGGTTACAAGACACTCAAAATAAGATTGTTGTTTAGATATGTACATAAAGCTGAATGCATACAAATAATCTTTACTGTCACATTTTAGGTCCACTGAAATTGGTATACAGCTACAATGCAGTTTGGTGGGTTTACTTTTCTACAGACATTCAAATTCCCTTAAAAATTGATGTGAACCAATATAAAAATTATTTGCAAAATCATATCTATAAAAGAAAGTCTAAAAGAAAGTCTGAAGAAAGACTTTCTTTGCTCATTTAATTTTCTCATAGTTTCTTCAAATATTTTGTGATTTTGAGATCATCAGTGTTGATATTCTCAAGCACATTAAGGGCAAGTATAGCTTGAAAGAGGTGTCTCCTTAAAATGTGTGTAAAATCCAGAGTAGAAACCATTTAGAGAAAACTCTCAACTCTATCTCATGCCTCCACATGGTGAAATAGGCATTTCCAGCTAAGATATTAAAATTAGAACATCAAAATGAACGGGGACATTTCCTGTCTGTGATAAGGCTGGACTAAACACAGAGGAGGAAATTGAAAGGACAGCTCAGATCACCTCAGGTGGGCTGGAGACTTCTTCAGTCTCTGCAGCAGCTCATCTGGGTGAGCCAGGAATTGACCTGCAGAATTCAATCCACCTTTTATTATCCCACACCTTCCTGATACAAGTCAATTCCTAACAAAGGGATAGTATTTTCTGGAGTGACTAAATAATCTAAAAGAAGTGAACTAGGCTCTCAGCTGCCTTTTTATAAATTTCAGCCATGTCTCATATACTGGCATTTGTTCATTACAAGGTAAATACACCTGCTATACTGCCATCTGTTGTCAATCAATAATCCACAGCATCAACAAAATTTCTACATTGTTTTCAAGATAACATCGTTGCTCTCAAAAATTATTTGAACCGGGTTGTCGTACATAACATGAATGTAATAAAGATGTCTTTTTCAAGATGTACTTACAATATTCTTTAGCATTTGAAACTTGTAGCAGTCAAAAAGAAAAGTTAATGATACAGGAACTAATGGGGTATTTATTTGCTACTGGCATCTGCATATCATTTTCTGATATTTTTCGTATTTTCTACCTTTTCGTATTTTCTACCTCAATCACAAATTCTTCCATTTCTCATTTCGGCCAGAAGACAGAGTCACTGCTTCCTTATGAAGATCCTCTCCTCCCACACTATCCTGCCTACTTCCTAGAGCTACGGTAGCTTCCATCCAGCTAAATGTTAATAACCACAATAGAAATTTGCTCAGGATTTTGCAAGTTATTCAGGATTTTGAGGGCCTGATTTCACACAGGACCTTACCATTGCCTCAGGTGAAACTCCACTTCAGCAGCTTATGACGAATTTTTCTAGAATATATCAGGGGTGGGGTGTTTATGGATTACTTCTGTCATTTGAGTTAGTATCAGCCTTCACCTCAGTGAAATTTCCACAAGAGTAGAGGCAGTCTTCACAAACACAGTTTACTGATCGCTCTTCCTGAGAGGTGATTTCTGCTCTGTTCATCAGGGAGCTGGCAGCTCTGCAGTAAGAGCTTCCTTACTAACATTAGATCTGTTGCAAATTAATATCCAAGAATATAGCACACAAGAAGCAGCATTAAGAAAAGCAGATAACTCATGGTCACATGTTCTTCACATACAGGTGTCCCAAGGAAATGAACAGGTTCCTGTCACACAGCTTGAGAATGAGAGTCAGCAGCTATAATTAACTCATCAATTAACCACATACCACTGTACTTACTGAAATGGCTGCACAGGAGTGAAATCCTGGCTCACAAACTACAGATATCACAAAAAGACAAGCAGAAGGCAAATGAAACAGATCACAAGGAGCTGACACTCCTGGAGTTCTGTGTGTACTCACCACAGTGAGCAAAACCTTCTGTTTTAAAAGGCTTAACATGAAAAGCAATTTATCAACCATCCCACCAAATCTGACTTCCACAACACTGTAAGGAGATTACAGGTGTTCTAAAATTAATTTTAGTTACATATTTAACTTGCAATCACAGGAAGTGTTTCAGCAGTCATACATTATGTGACTACACCTGTAGTGACATAACAGGATTCCCTAGCTATCTACTGCTGATTTGGGGGTCTGCTTGGCATTGACAAAACAGAGAAATCTAAAAATCAGGGTTATCTTTAACTTCTGGATTAGCTGCAAAGGTATAATCTAGGGGGATTTTCTTGCTGTAAAGCACAGAAAGCAAACCACTACCTGGAATTCAAACAAATGTGTCAGTGAGCACTCAGGAATTCATCAACATGGATACCCAAGCTGTCTGTAAGAGGAAAAGGTTTTGCAGTTACTCTGTGAATTAGTCTGATCACTGGTAAATTCCAAAAGGTAAATGCAAGGGGAAAATTACTGTATTCCATTTCCACAAAATTTTAATTTAGACAGGTTTGCAAAGCATTTTTTCATAATAAGACACAAATTCCTATAGCTGAATACATTCAGCTCTTTCCATTTTTTCTTATAAAATCCAGTATGATCTTACATACACAACAAAATGTATTTTCTCAGTGATCAGACATTTGTTTATGAAGTTTTCACTGCTACCTAACAGGTACAAGTTTCATGCACAAAACATCAATAATTTAGCTTCTGAAACTTTGTGTTGCTTCCCATGAAAGACATCCACCCCCATTTAGAGTTCAAAAGGTTTAAAATGTCTCTGCAGCATTACCAAGGGTCATGATGGTAACGGCAGACAAGGTAGGGAGACTGCACTGCTATTAATTATTACTTACAGTACATAGTATTAAATTAATTGAGCAATAAAAGGTATTGCTATGATTTATCAGAGTATTAAAAACTCATTCACTGGATTTTTTTTCCCTACTGAACTACTGAATTCAGTATTATGAAGCAAGGATTTTACCTTTTCAGTTTAATTAGGTGATCCAGTTTTGAAGCAAGTTAAATGGAATTCTTCAGAATATTAGTAAGAAGAAAATAGTTGTGTTATCACTAGAAAAACAAAAATATAGGGTAGATGTTTTAAAAATACATCCTTCATCTTAAGTTTATGCAACTGCAGAAGTGCACCAAAAAAAAAAAAAAAAATTTTAGGAAGTCCAGCATTTGGGAAACTCAAAAAACCCCTGGACAAATGACAAAAAAATATGAAGTCCAACTTTAACAAAAGGAGAAGAGCTGGTAACCAGATCTTTTTTTTTATAGTTTATGAAGAAGTATTAACTGACAATGATATTGCATTTCAGTGTCAAAACCCAAGCTTATTTCTGCTTCATCACCACTCTTTTAGAGATTTTTTTCAGAAATAAGCCACCTCTATTAAAAAGGGAAAATATAACTAATATCTGCCAAACTTTTAGACAGCAATACTCTCAATATTTTTCTACCAAAAATATTTCCTGAACTATTTTCAATTTCTTATCATTAATACTGGTTTTGGGACCACTACTTTTGTGCTAAAACTGCAGAAGGAGCCAGTGTGGTACTGAGATGTAAGGACCTGAATTACTGAGCTCAGCACTTTTGCCTGCATGTATAATGCTCACAAATACATTATGTGTAAGAAAAACAATGTATTATTGCATAACATTCTTAATTGCATCTCTCCCTGCAGGACTCCATCCAAACACGGCGTGTTGTATGTCTATAAAAAATATTTTGTAGAAGGACTTTGGAAAAGCAGAGAGCAAGTAAACAGATAACCATTGCACATATAGTTACAATGCATTATGTATTTAATAACCTAAATTTTTCAGTTGACAGTGCAGATTTTTAGTGAACCTGAATGGGCAGTAACTCCACAGGCTTATGTGTAGTGCTATCTTTACCTGCTCTTACAAAGAAGATAAGCTATTAGCCAAATGGCAGATACTATTCCCATGCTCACAGACACTGCCTAAGAATTTCTTCACTTAAAGACATATTTAGAGTTCACTGCTTTCCAGATTTGAATTTATATAAACACAGGAGAAGAGGGAAGTTTTCTGAACTACATTTCCAGGGGAAGTGGATGAGTTTGTTCTCCAAAAGCACATTATCAGCCTGGAGGAGAGAGACAAAGGAACATGGTATGTGAATGGCTTCCCAAGACTGCTGTGGGACAGCATCTGGCGTTCTGATAATTTGCTGACAGTCTTTGCTATTGAGGTCTTTGCTATTTAGAACATTTAGGCACGTGAAGAAAGAGAAAAGAAAATCTGAATTTTACAGGTAAAGTAGATTCTTGGAACTTGTGTGCAGAATCAGAGAGACAAATTTTTCTATCCCCTAATATCTATCAGAAAAACTGTGAAGCTTTCCTTTAATTTCCATGACAGCAATTGGGAAATAGCCCTTGCTCAGTACCACAGGGGGATCACCTGTTTTCCTGTCATTGCTTTCTTCATTACTAGAACCAGGCAAGGACAATCCCAACAGCACATCTGCTGTGAATCTCTGACTGTTGTGAACAGTTCCTTCAAATGCCAGACTATCAAATCCTGTTGGTTTCCCTTTGAAAACTCCAGCTTGGGCAGAAGGGAAAGCAAAAGAGGTGGTGAAAAGGAGACCAGAGAGGAGATGCTGATGGCTGGATTTGTATTGGTCCTCCCAAGGTTCCACTTAGTGGAAGCCTTTCCACGGTACTGTCTAATTATTCCTCTTCTGTCTTTAATACAAGATATTATTGCAGCATTTCAGATGGCAAGAGAGCTTGGAAAAGCATCTGAAGTTATCTCAGTCACTGCAGGAAAAGTCCTCACTCTCACAGTGCTGATCTAGAACAAGGAATGTCAGTCTTGTTAACCTTATAGAATCCTAAAAAGAGTCACTGCATCCTTGTAGACAAAGCCCAAGCTCATTCATGTCAGCAGCAGTCCTACAGGAATAAAGAAATTAAGAGCTGATTAGTATGAAGCTGCTCAGTGCCCCGTGCCCAGGGGCCAGCACTGCAGTGGTTCTGGCTCCTTCCTCACAGCTGAGGCCTCAGCAGCCCTGTGGGAACACGGCTGGGAAAGGGCAAAACTGCCTGGCAGCGAGGGGAAGGGCTGAGCAAAAGCACCATGGAAAGCAGGAGTGAAAACAGAAGAGCAACCCTGAGAGCACTGAGGCTGGAGGAGCCCCTGGCTGGGGCTGGGGTGGGCAGAGGAGTTTGGAAGGAAGGAGTGAAGCTGAGCCTAGGAAAGAGAGGAGGGGAGCAGAGGCAGGTGTTGTTCTTATTTTGTCTCTGTTTCTCACCATTCAAATCTGTTTCATTTGGCAATAAATTAAATTAATTTTCCCCAAGTCAGGTCTGATCTGCCCAGGATGGTTACAGGTAAGAGATCTCCCAGCCCTTGCAGTGACCCCCAAGGCTGGCTGCAGGACAAGGTCAGCCCTGCACATCCCCAGGCTGATGAACAACACCCCTGACTGCCAGCTGAGGGGGTAAGAGAACAAAAAGGGGGGAAAGGTAAAGGTGCTAAACATAAAGAAGAGGGAATACTAGATTTATTTGAAATCTTATCCCTACCTGGGCTATTCTTGGCTCTAAGTTCTGCAGTCAGTCTCTGATATATTTGGATATTTTGATCACACTTCCATACTGCCAATATTTGTTTCAGTGACACATTTGGGCCTCTGTACTCATTTAGTTCTATTCTCAGCACACGACCAGAACCCTAAATATAGTCCCAGTCTGTCTGTGGGTATCATGCTGTGCAGCTACAACAAGCATGCTTTACTGCAGTAACTCTTTCTTCTACCCTTGAATTGAGTAAGCACTTGGAAGGATCTGTATCTAAAAATGCTCAGTTTCTTTTATTGTTTCAAATCCTGTAGGGAAATATGTGAAAGTGTATGGACATACATAAAGAAACATGCTTTCTAATAAACATTGTATTAATATGACAGGGTTTATATAAAAACAACCAAAAAAGAAACTAATAAAATACTTCAAAACCATATTTTTAGGAGATATAGGCTGAATAACCTTATGACACCTCCTGTCTGCTACACAATTAGCCTCCATTTCCACGAAATTTTTTCCAGAATCGTACAGCTAATTTCTGGTTACAAACTCTGTAAATGCCACCTTTAATGCCAGGCCCACCATCCTGCCCAACATATGGAAAAGTGATGGGTTTTTTTCTAGTTTCCCCCCTTCCCCATTGAGTTCTCACTTTCACATCTCCTTTCCTTAAGTAACCACAAAATTCTACCAGGAATGTTCAGTTAGATTTTTGTGCATTAGCAATGACACTCGTGGCTGCTGAGGAGCAGCAGGCTCATTCTCACACCCTCGGTTTGTGTAGCAGTTGTGATATGGATCTAACAGGCCACAAAAACACGGCTCTCAATGGTTACCATAATTGAGCAAAACACGTCCATTCTGAAATTATTAGTACTATCACAGGGAAATTAATTTCCTTTTGATGTTCTTCTATCAGGAACTCTACTTTGATTCATTGATGTCACAGAACAAATTAGTGCAGTACATAGCCAACAGTCTGATATTAAAATCGGACATTATTCCGACGCTGATATCAAACAATAAAGTAGCAGATGGCTTTTTTTTTCAGAAATGGCTTTCATGTCAGAGTAAAGGGCTGCACAAACTAAAATTATTTCTTTTTCTGGAATTTGTTCTTGTTGGTTGCATACCTGGATCAGAATCTTCAATGTCTGAAAGGACTGCATGATATGATAAAAGGTCAAACATTCAATGGTATAGAGAAGACAAGAGGTTTCATAAGCTTCTATGGTTTTGCTCTTTAGCTTCAAAGTGGCAACAAACCAGAACATCTGGTGAAAAAACAAACACTGACCAAACTGTGTTTACTTTTGGACAAAATATTTGCCAAACATTCAGTTTTGATAACATTGTCTTTTTATACACAAGATTTACTTATGACACATGCTATACTTGCCTGAAGAAATTATTCCTTCATAATTAATCAAAAGCAAAGATATTTATTCTGGCCTGAAATCTGGATTTGTAAGTACAAGCACAACTATTCCAATGTTCTTCCTTTCTACACTCAACATGAACTTGCCTTTCCAGCAGATTAAAGACAAATGTTAGGATTGCCATTTGTTTCAAAGGCAGTAAATGTGACTCAGGGTCTTTCTTCAAGCACATCTTCCCACGATACTCCTGGTGTTTAGGGACGGCTGCACCTCTTTATTCAGCACAGCTGCTCTTCAGAACTGAAGGATTTGAACAGCCAGGCTTGGGGACAAGTCCCTGTGCTGAGGAACAGCCCAGCCACGGCGGACACATTTCCTCCTGCTGACTGCCAGAATGCACAGGCACTCATACCTTTAAATGAATGAATCAAACAAAACACAAAGCACAAAGTTTGTTTCACATTGTGTTCAACCCTGAAAATGACAGGTAACTAAATGCAGGGTTTGTGCAGCTGTTCTTGCTCACAAGCAGAAGCACAGAACATCAGATACAGCAGAATCCTGGAGTTTCAACTGCACAGACAGGGTCAGAATATGTACCACATTTACTGTATGTCACATGGTTACTTTGATGGCTTTGCACAGTACAGTTTCCAGGAGCTTAGGAAAATGAACAAAATAGAGTCACTTACTTTGACCTCAGCCCATGGGTCTGGCAAAGAAAGAGCAGGGAAACTTACTTACATATTTAGTAAAAACAGAAGAGTCAAAATATAGACTCTAAATAAATCTATAGAATCTCTAAAATAGGAATAATACTTCAAAATGTTCATTTAAAAACACCTCAACAGAGGAACATGTGTGCTGCTAAGTGGATTAGCAGCAATACAAGTCCTATGGAACAAAACAGGCCTTCTAACAACTTGCAATTTGCATTTCCCCATGGAAGGCTGGTGATTAGTTTTACATTAATTGCAGCATCCTCTTAATACTATCCCAGCCAGGTTTCACTGGCAACCAGAACCTCTTTTTCATTACCAATTCTTATTAGCTGTTATATATATCTAATGCTAACATACGAGTTCAGTTGAGTTTTTCCATTATTCTCATTAATATGAGATATTTTGAAAGCTTGGACTACTCATGAAAGAGATTGGGGGTGGGGGCTGGAGAAGATTAGCCATAGTTTATATTATCTGTCATAGAGAAAGTATCTGTTCTTGGCTTTTTAAAGTCATGTAAACTCTGGGCCATGATGTCAGCCTTTAATACTCCCATTTGTTAAAAGGTAGACACTTAAATTCATATAGAAGAGCAAATACATTACAAGTAAGTTAATAACACTAGCCCAGGTATTTTTAGAAGGTTCTGTACAGCCGAAGATTTTCTTTCCTAAGTAAAATGTTTAACAAGTTCATAGCAGTTTTCATATATCCATCTCCAATTTTAACAAAACCCTTTGAAAAAATAAGTACCCAGACAGGCACAAACAGAGGATAAGTGTTCAACTCCTTTTTACTGAGTTATTGTGTCTCTTTCTCTTCCACACCACAAAACACCTCAAAAGCTGTAATCATCATCATTCTTAACAGAAATGTTTAGAACATATCATGTTTAAAAGTCTAATATAGTGAAAGCTTCTAATAAAGCTAAATTAACAAAATCTCCAGTTTTCAGGGTTATCAAATTAAATCAAGGACAGTAAGATGGTGGGTAGTGGAAATCCATTTTGCACTCACTGTAACAAACACCTGGCTCTGCCAGCAGCAGACCAAGCACTGTGTTTTATGTAGAACACAATGTGGTTTGCTTAGCTTGGAAACAGTGAAAAAGAGCAGAAGCTTTCAAAACACAGAGAAGTAGAACTTAGTGCTCTTTCCCCATAAAGCTGCAGAATGCAGGTCCCTCTCAGCTGTTAAGATTGAAGAATGACTTGGAGTAGAACAATAATGTCAGAAGAACAGTGAAGTGCACACTAGACAGCCATAAGAACTTCATTTGACTTGTATTGGCAATTGATTTAAATGGAATTGCAACCACCCATCAAGGTCAAGAGTGCTTTCTTGACATTAGGGACCTCTGTGTCAACTGTAAATGTACAGTGGTCATCTATTTTTTACAAACATGTTCAAATCATTATAGATCACGTTTTAGAACGATTGTTTTAATGTTCTAGGTAATGGGATTTTGCTGAATGGTACTATTGCTTGCTGAACAGTGTGCAATTTATTCTTTCCTATACAAATTACTCCACAAAATAATAAAATACCCTTTATCAGATACTGCACAGCTTAACCAAAGAGAAGGATCACACCAGGTTCCTTCCATTTTAATTTAACAGTTGTACCATTAAGACAACAATGTTGTGATTTCAGGACAACAAGGTCTTGCTTAACATTAGCGCAGAGCATTAGGCAAATGTTACACTAACATTTGAATAAAACCTAAAATATTGGTTCCAGGTCAAAATCTCTGGAATATCCCACCACATCTATAGTAAATTGTTCTCCAGCTGAAGCTGAGGGCAACCTGTTTATTGGGACTTTGTATACTTAAAAAGAGCCCCCATTGTGACAAGTATTTTTACACATTTTCTCCAACAAAATGTGTTCGTGTTCTCTAAAGACAAATAAAAAGCACATCTCCCTTTTGGGATACTGATAATCAAGGTCCCTGACTAACAAAGAAAAGGGGTACCCTCTAAGCAGCCTTTCTATATGGTTCTGTGAAATTACTCATTTAGTTTCCAGGTTAACTATGTTCAGCTCAAACATATTTACCTCCCTACTTTTATTTCTGAGGTAAATATATTTGGATGATAAAGAACCATAAGGTTAGAATCAGAAAGAAAGAAGAAATAGGCTCTCAGTGAATTACATTCCTCCAAGAGTACTGCTGTTATCTCAGTTATTTTGCTTTTTTGGCACTCACTGCATTCATGTCTTTGGAAATTTTGAAAAACCACGATCCCAGAATGGTTTGAGCTGGAAGGGATCTTAAAGCTCACCCCATTCCACCCCCTGCCATGGGCAGGGACACCTTCCACTGTCCCAGGCTGCTCCAAGCCCCAATGCCCAACCTGGCCTTGGGCACTGCCACAGCTGCTCTGGGCACCCTGTGCCAGGGCCTGCCCACCCTGCCAGGGAACAATTCCTAATTCCCAATATCCCACCCAGCCCTGCCCTCTGGCACTGAGAGCCATTCCCCCTTGTCCTATCACTATGTATCCTTGTAAAACGTCTCTCTCCATCTTTTTCAGGCACTGCAATCACAGAAGTTAGTTCAAGAAAGAGTGAAGAGTGACAAAGAGAAGATGGCAGTACAGACCAGAGGTAAAAGACCAGATCTGTGTCTTAGAGAAATAACAGGGTTTGTACTGGCTTCTGCAACCCCTGGCACAGCCCAAACAGCATTTGTGTGTTGTAATATCTCTTGGCTTGTGCTTTGTGATTCTCTGTTTTTTAAACTTAGTAACACATTATTGTGGAACTATTAAGTCAACTTACATTTTTGTTTACTTACTTCTATACTTGTTTATACTTAATACTTCTATTTCTTTAGTTGAAGATGTTGCCAACAAACAAAACAAGTAGAAAAAGTGAATATAAGGTTAAACAGGCCTAAATGTCATATCTTAAAACTTAAAGACTGAATAAATTCAAAACTTAAATGAACAAGTTAATCTTATTTTTCATTGAATTACATTGAATTATTTTATCTATTACATAAGCTATGTTTAAGCAGTTTATTGGGACTCCTCTAGCATCTGTTACATAAAGGGATTCCTTCACACCAGTTTTTAACTGATGCAAACACACCACTATCATTATTTTTCTGCATTCACTAGGGAAAAGATTTTTAAGTGTTGCTGCTTCCCCATCATTACCCTAGATAACAGAAATCTAATTTGGATTCTAGTCCAGGCTTGGGCTGGTCTTGCAGAGCAGCAGCTCCTGAGCAGCAATGCCTCCACACAGCCAGAGCATCCCAACACCCCAACTGCCTTCCCAGCCCAAGGCTGGCTTACAAGTTGGTCAATTCCCTTCCTTCCAGTGCCTCCTATTTGACTAATTACCTAATCATAATTTGGTAACTTAACAGTAATTGACAGCATAGAAATGCAAAATAACCATGGCTTGAAAGCTGCCACGAGCAGAGTTATATTACCCAGCATCCTGGCTTTCACAACTATTTCATTACCTGTAAGCTCCTCAGTAATGAATATGCTATTAAAAGGGTTTTTTAATTTTCATGTTTCTCATGTTGTAATTCTCCAATAAATTTCCCTGACTTCCAACATAAATAAGTTTCATTATTCCTCATTATTAAAAGAAACAAACACATTCTCCTTCACTGAAAGGGTGTCATATAATTAGATGACCTTCCTACATAAAATCATGAATGAAAAAAGACCTGACAAGTTGCATAAAAATATTTAATCAGACATTAGGACATTAAATATAGTTAGTCAAAACACAAGACATTATTGTACTAACAAATGCTTTCAGAAACAGTCTTTTACAATACAAGAGATCAAAACAGACTTTAGTTTTACTACATCATTAGACAAGTCCCAGATTTTCAACAATTTATCACCAATTTCTTCATTTGGTTGCTTTAAACATGCTTTTAAAACATACTTGATAACTAGTAAAAACTGTATACAATGCAAATGACATTTCAGATAAGTTTTATTGACTTAATGCTCTGGTAATAAAATTATAACAATCAGTATTATTTTGATTTATTGAAAATTTTACTTTCACCTTTAATGGACTTGGTACATGGCAGAATTGAATGTAATGCTGCTGCCACCTCAAGGTCACTACGGAAAACTGTGATGGTTCATTTTGGTCTCCTCCTATCTAATAAACAGTAGGAGGATTGAATAACTAAGAATGAACAGGCTCCTTTGTTTTCATAAAGTTGTTTGATGCTCACTATGTGCAGATTCCATGTGCATATTTGCAATAAAAAACTGATTTTCTGCCTCTGTGGGCATGGAAGTACAGAGACAGACACACAGACAGAAGGACACAGGACCTGCAGACCTGCAGGCAAGCATAGCGCTGAGGGTTAGAGAAAAAAAACAAACTTTGGATGCCAAGGAATGTCCATAAAGTGAGCCAAACCATGCAGTCCTAATTTTACACCTGAATGAGAATTTGAACTCAGTAAAATTGCAAAGGAAATTTCAGTCCATTACCTTTCCAGGGCTTTTGTTTGTTTATTTGTTTGTTTGTTGCTTTTTTAAGCTTTCAGATAAAAATCACAATAGGATGAACAACTCCAGTTTGTCACATTTATGTTAACATCTTGATATAGATTTTGAGGGGACACGTGCATAGTAATTTCTGTAGTCCAAATAGGAAATCTGTGCAAATTTTTTTATTTAAGATTATTTAGAGCAAATGAATATTTCAATGAAGAACTCTGTCTTTACTCTAAAATATCTGCAGTGCTCTGTGTTTCTACGGACGCCCAGAAAAAATATAACTTTGTACTTCCAGAAGTTCTACAGGAGCATAGCAAAAGCCTCACACCATCATCCACATGACAAATATGTGGTCAGTTATACAAATTTTGTAAAATTTATCGTGGTTAGGTTAACATGACTGCTACGCTGAAGTTATCTGAAAAATGTCACACTCAAAAATTACAATCTACTGCTTAAAACCCTCCTCAAGCTTCTCTGTGCTTGATTAAAAAACTCTGTCTAATTCTGTTTGGCAAAAAACAGATTGCAATTCAAGTAAAAAAGTCTGCAGGAGATCAACCTATGGAATTTAAGGAAAGTTGCCAGGACCACTCATTGAAGGACAGAGGACTGGTCCATGATTCCCCTTAATGATATGAGAAGTACCCAAAGGCACTTCTTATTTCTTGATTTAAACTATCCAGTTTCCATGCTGAGCAGCAAGTTTTAATACTTTTATTCTGGCCAACATTGATAATTAATACTGAAAATAAGTCATGGATATACCAGTTTCACTCTTGACTGGATTTCCAAATTTTTGGTGCTATTTTATCTTTTAGGAGCTAGCATGTTGTACATACTCTAGAAGTTCTTGCTTGCACCAGAAATTAGAGTATTTACTCCACACTGAGTGATTTAACAATGAGGGAAAAGTAATGCCTTTTAACTACAACTGTAAAAAAATATCACCCATTGAATAAATTATAGGACTATTAGCTATATTAGAACTCCAGGGAGTCCAATTGTTTTTAGGGGATCTCCTTTTACAGGTGAAATATTAATTTAGGTAATGCATGATCTGATTCCAGGCTTACTGCAGCTTATCATTCACAAATGAATTCTCCTGGATGTGTAAATACACACCGAGGACAGTCACTGGGGCATTTCTGAATGGCAAATGTAACAACTGGGATCAGTATGTATCTGCTCTAGTGCAGCACTTCACATACAGATAATTTCTCTTAAGAATGCAAAAGGCACTTCTGTATTTTCTCTGACTATAACAAGACAAAAAGAGTGGTACTTTGCTGTCATTGTTGTTGGAGTCTTTTGTGCATATGACTCCCCCTGCTACAGCTGACAGTAACAAATCACATTCTGCACTCCCTGAGTTGGATTACAGACCTAAAGCACTGTTTGGAGTAAGAGCTGGCAAAAATATCAGTATCTATGCAAAGTGATAAAAAGGGAAAACAATAACGGACATTACAATATAGTACATCATGTGCCAAGGCTCTGTGGACTGCCTTGATACTTTATATAGATAAATAATTTATTTCCTATTCCAAGGGGAGTTTCCCCATGGCCAATTCAGCAGTAAAATCACCCACAAAATCTATGATTTTACTAATTTAAAACAGATCTGTCCTCAGTACACATACACAGACCAGTTTACATTGACCCAGGTGTAAGGGAACTGCCTGTTCTGAGGGCTGTGAGAAGCCCTAAGACATAAAGACAACGGCAGAACACCTCTTAAGAATCTGCAAGCTTATCATTTCCCCCTCCAAAAAAAAAGAAAAAGATGGCAGTAAGGTCCTTCCTCCCTCACACTCAGCTATAGCCCAGGTTTATCCTGCTTTCCACTCACTGCAGAGCTTCCAACAAGAGACAGATGTGCCACAGCAGTACTTTGACCAAGCCCATAAAAATCATCTCCCAACACACTCAGAGCAGTTAGGGGTGTGATTTTGGGTGACATTTTTATGTAAGATTTAATAGAGAATGCAGTTCTAATTATGTTTTGCCAATATCAGTGGCAGAAATAAGTTTTCACTTCCTTCATGGATGAAACCAACAGATACAGCAATTGTGAAAAGCACTGCTGTGCCAGTGTAACTTCTATATAAATTATAAGTTATATACGTTTCTCTTGGTATAGCTGTATCAAAAAATAACCTTATTTACTGCAGAGAACATTTCAGCACCTTGCCTTGAGCCAATGTGAAGCTTTCCACGGTCTTACTCTTTTCAGCTCACCTGGCTGTCTCTTCCGCTTAAGACCAATGAGAAGTGAGTATGTTGAAGACAATAATAATATTCCACAGAACAGCATAAGGAGAATTTTTGGGGAAAAAAAATATATTCTTTTATTCCTGAGAAAAGGTTGTAAATATAACTGAAGAAGCAGTTGAGAAAGAAATACAGAATTTTTTTCTGTAAAAAGCAATTCCAAATAAGTGACTTATGGTCAAATAACTAAGATTCAAGGGAATGAGAGTAAGTTTGCAAATAATAGGACAGATGCTGTTAAATCATCTCTAAATTGCAATTACGTATTTTACGTACACACTTACTTGCACACATAAAATTAGATTTACGTAGAGCTTAGAGGTGGCCCTGAATCATGGGGTTTAAATCTGGAGTCAAGCCTATGTCTACACTCCCATAAAGCTGGGGGAAGCAGGGGATTGAACACAGGGATTTTTAGTCTCATTTCCTGTACAAAATCAAATAGATGTGATTCTAGGAGACAGAATAAGTCATGTAGGAAAGCAGAGGCAAAGTGTTTTCCCTTTAATTCACAGAAAAGTATACCTAAAGTACAGACTGAAAAAATCTCATCATTTGATAATGTGTCATGGAAAAATACAAGGTCTAAAGTAATGAGAGATTCACTGATTTGCAGTGGTAGCAGTACTAAAATAATTAAAAGACGGATCAAGGGGAAACAAAAGACAAAAAGATAAGAAGTTAAAAATGTCATGGTTATTCTCCAAATATATGACATATATCAGATTCACAGCTTTTTAGCAAATACTAATAATTTAGATTTAGTAAACATATTAGTAACCATCTTCCCAAAAACAGGAGATACATATCTAAATTAAATTAATATAAATCAGCCCCTAGATGTCATTGTTGCAGCTGAAATATCACTTAATACAGAACTTTCCTAATTCTCTAGCAGAAAAGGCTGTGTAAAGCAAAATAAACCATCTAAGTAATATAAATTCTGCTCAGCTTTAATGCCTCACTGCCAAAGCACAAAGAGCTCTGAGGCTGGAACAAAAAGATAAGTAAGTCTAACTACACAAAAGGGTTGTGTGTGAGGTTTGGGTTCTGGCAGCAGAGAAGCACAGCCACCCCAAAGGAAATTGCACTCTAAACCTTACAGCACATAACATCACACACCTGTCCCACGGGAAGATCCTTCCTAAGTCCCATCAATGCCGGCCTCAATACTAAAAATGTTATTTCATATAACAATCTAAACAGATTGAATAATATTGAAATGTTATTTAAATATTTACATCTCTGATTCTATCCGGAATAGTTGTACATGTTCTCTCATTATATACAAAAGCTTGGGTTTAAAATACTAATTTAATTCTTGCAAAGTTTTGTTTTCTACCATCTATTGTAGCAATGAGTTCCAGAGGTTGATTACACTTATATAAGAAAAAAAAGAAATCTGTATCCCTGTACCTGTTTTGAAAGTGCAAGCATTACTCAACTTCACTGAATAACTAATTAATCTAATGGTAGGAGAAGCGTATTTAACATGCAATTTATTTCCTTTATACTATTTATTATCCATATATGTCTATCATGTTCTATTGTATTGTCTAAATGCAGAAACACAGTGTTCATTCTTCCTGCATAATTTCTCAGTACTCCTAACAATTCTCAATCCACCTGCAGGATTTTCTCTCAGAATACAATGTAGTCCTATTTCATAAACAAATAACACAATATCATTTTTTCTAATCCATGTTCTTACCATGCTTCTCTCACTCTCTGCATTTCCTAGATTATGGATCACATTTGCAAACTTCTATATTTAGAGAATCAAAATGTCCCCTAAGGTTCCATTTCACAATAAGGGTTCCCATGATGCTCGTCTGATAAATCAAAGTAAGTACTTGTACAATATTTGTATACCTATGTGAAAATGTGCAAATTCTTCCACCATTTTCTGAGGAACCAAACATTTCATTTTTCATGTGATAGTGAACTGTATTTTATGCACTCTAAACTTTTTTTACCCAGAAATAATGAGCAGATACAGTACAATATGAAACATATTCTGTCAGTTAAATAGAATGAAAAAAAACCTAAATCCAGGCTTCTGTGTTATAGTTAGTTTATAAAGATAGCAGAAAATTCCTTACTTGCCAATAGTATTGTAATGCAATGACAAATTCCATCTTTTAATGGTGGATTTATCTCACAATAAAGGTGAACTCCAGGCTACCAAGAACTGAAACTTAGGTGAAATACTAAATTAAAATTCTCCTTCTCATGCCACTCCAAGTGCTCCCACAGCACTCTTGGCACTGTTCACCCAGGAAGGGATGCACCAGCCAAAGCTTCCCTCCCCACCAGGGCTCCATGCAAGGTTCACTTCTCTTGTACACAGAGCTACAAATCAGTTTATTTAGTGCCCACTCAATAAAGTCAGGTACTCCAGTTATATAATACACTATAATCATGTGACAATTATAAAGCTTTTGGAATGGTTTGGGAACTGTCCGGCATGAAAATGCAGAAAACTCATGGACTAAATTAGATTTTATATTGACAATTATATAACTCATTGCTGGTACAAATCATTAATGGAAACAAGCCTAATTGTTCATTTGATAACTGAAAAGAGTGAGGCCACAAAGAATAAACAGGCACCTTATGGGAAAGCTGCTACCTGTAGGTTTCTGTTATTTTAAAAGTGGACACAAAACCCTGGGCACGCTTTGTATGTTTTCACTTCTAGATTGCATCTTTGCTGATGTAGCTCGAAATTCACCTGGTGTTTCTAGAATATGTGTTACTCTTTTAAATTAAGCTTATAATGTTTACCATAAAACTCACGCCACCGACATTCTGTACATATTTACAGTACTTAGGAAGCAATTTGGTATAAACTTTTACAAAAACATCAACATTCTGAACATATTATCCTCAAAACAAGAGCTTCATTTCCACTACTCAGGGAGAGGTGCCTTATCCAGATTTCATTTGGTTTCATGTCTCCTTCAACTTGAAAGCAATGAAAATGAAAAATAGGAAAATAACTTTGTGAATTAAGAAGCCTTTCAAATTAATGCAAAAGTGTAAAATCTAAATCTGTCCTTTTGTACAATCATATCTGCACAGAGAATGAAATCTTTAACTTAGTCCAGGTTTAATTACAACAGAGAAGAATAAAAAAGTGTATGGAGATGATTACTCATTTTCAACCCAGTATTTTAAACTCAGATCTATCAGATCCTAGCATATTTTGATTGTAAAAAGAGGGTGAGAGTCCTGTATCTACAAGAGTGATTCAGTTCAGGTAAGTGGTTAATTAACCTATGACATACACACATGGAAACAAAGCTTTTAAAGGAACAGGGTACATGAAAAATAATCATTTTCTATGAAAAGGCTCTACTTAATATGGCAGAAAAAGCTGAAACAAGTTGCCATGATTAATACTACTACCTTTGACACTGTGAATACTATACAGCTCAAAGTTTATTTATTTAATTAAATGCATTTAATTAAATTATTTATTTAATTAAATAAATTTAATTAAATAAATTTAATTATTAATTATTTATTTAATTAAATGCATTTAATAGGTGTTAAGAAGATAGGTTGTATCCTTCCATTTTCCTGACAGCAATTTATTTTTTAAAAAAGTCTTATCAAAGGCTTACCAAGATTTTTCTTACCAAGTCAGAGATTGTAGATAGGACTTGAATTATCTTAAAACTTTATATAATTAAACAGAGCTACATAATTCAAGGAGTCAAAAAGTAAAATTAGAGATACCTATTGAAAGGATGGTCAAATCCATCTCTTGCATAATACCTGACTTGACAAGATTTTAGAAAGATCATATACTTCAAATAGACCATATGTCTATGAAACAATATACAATCATTAACAAAAAGTTCAATCATTGCAAAAAGTTCCTACATTTTTACCAGATCCCTCCAAATCCAAATCTCCACATCAATACACTTCAATCCCCATTCTAGAAATGAAGGTTGGATTTTGCTTGCCATCACCCAGCCACTCTTGAAATTACTTTTGAAGCTCATGATTCCCCTGACTTTTCAGTCTATAGGAAATACCTCACAAATTCACCACACATAACATTCCTGGTACATAGCTGCCAAGGTAGCCCCTAACATGCAGTGTACATGCAAAACTCTGAATTTCAGCCCACTTAAAACTGCTAAACCTTCTTGACAGCTTTAGACCCAAAATGTGGAGGTTGGTGAGTTTTTAATTACAGGTGTTTACCATCGCAAAGCGTGCTGGAAAAAAATCCCTTTTGGGAGACTCTGCGGTTTTTGGAGCGCGTGGTGCTGCCAGGCGTGGCCTTGGCTGTGGCAATACCGAGGGGCTGTGGGGATACCGAGGGGCTGTGGGGACACCGAGGGGCTGTGGCAATACCGAGAGGTTCCGGGCTGGCACAGGCCGGACCCCATCCCCAGCGGAGCTGCAGGGGAGCGCCTGCAGCCTGACCGAGGTCTCAGCTGCACCGGCCATCCCGGGTGGCTCTGGGACACAGCAGGGCTGCGACATTCCCCCGCCGGCACACACCGGTCCTGCCTCACACTCCTGCCCCGTGTCATCCCGGCACTGTGACACACACAGACAGACAGAGACACACACNCATACACACATGGAAACAAAGCTTTTAAAGGAACAGGGTACATGAAAAATAATCATTTTCTATGAAAAGGCTCTACTTAATATGGCAGAAAAAGCTGAAACAAGTTGCCATGATTAATACTACTACCTTTGACACTGTGAATACTATACAGCTCAAAGTTTATTTATTTAATTAAATGCATTTAATTAAATTATTTATTTAATTAAATAAATGTAATTAAATAAATTTAATTATTAATTATTTATTTAATTAAATGCATTTAATAGGTGTTAAGAAGATAGGTTGTATCCTTCCATTTTCCT